>CAMQGK010000649.1:0-12368 GCA_947000775.1 Pterois miles
CCAGGCTGGATTTAACATGGAGGGTGGAGGTCAGATCCACGCCCACCCTCCACCCTTTAATACTTTACTGGATGTGTAGTGTTTACTGCTGGATTTAACATGGAGGGTGGAGGTCGGACCACGCCCACCCTCCACCCTTTAATACTTTACTGGATGTGTAGTGTTTACCAGGCTGGATTTAACATGGAGGGTGGAGGTCGGATCCACGCCCACCCTCCACCCTTTAATACTTTACTGGATGTGTAGTGTTTACCAGGCTGGGTTTAACATGGAGGGTGGAGGTCGGATCCACGCCCACCCTCCACCCTTTAATACTTTACTGGATGTGTAGTGTTTACCAGGCTGGATTTAACATGGAGGGTGGAGGTCGGATCCACGCCCACCCTCCACCCTTTAATACTTTACTGGATGTGTAGTGTTTACTGCTGGATTTAACATGGAGGGTGGAGGTCGGATCCACGCCCACCCTCCACCCTTTAATACTTTACTGGATGTGTAGTGTTTACCAGGCTGGATTTAACATGGAGGGTGGAGGTCGGACCACGCCCACCCTCCACCCTTTAATACTTTACTGGATGTGTAGTGTTTACTGCTGGATTTAACATGGAGGGTGGAGGTCGGATCCACGTCCACCCTCCACCCTTTAATACTTTACTGGATGTGTGAGTGTTTACCAGGCTGGATTTAACATGGAGGGTGGAGGGAGGTCAGATCCACGCCCACCCTCCACCCTTTAATACTTTACTGGATGTGTAGTATTTACCAGGCTGGATTTAACATGGAGGGTGGAGTGGTCGGATCCACGCCCACCCTCCACCCTTTAATACTTTACTGGATGTGTAGTGTTTACCAGGCTGGGTTTAACATGGAGGGTGGAGGTTGGACCCACGCCCACCCTCCACCCTTTAATACTTTACTGGATGTGTAGTGTTTACCAGGCTGGATTTAACATGGAGGGTGGAGGTTGGACCCACGCCCACCCTCCACCCTTTAATACTTTATGGATGTGTAGTGTTTACCAGGCTGGATTTAACATGGAGGGGGTGGAGGTCGGACCCACGCCCACCCTCCACCCTTTAATACTTTACTGGATGTGTAGTGTTTACTGCTGGATTTAACATGGAGGGTGGAGGTCAGATCACGCCCACCCTCCACCCTTAATACTTTACTGGATGTGTAGTGTTTACCAGGCTGGGTTTAGCATGGGAGGGTGGAGGTCGGACCCACGCCCACCCCTCCATCGTTTTCTCTTGTGTTGTTTCGGCCGGTTTGTTTTCGTTGAAGGACATGGGGCGGATATGACGCCACGTTACTCACAGACTACAACAATAAAAGCGGTAACTTCTTTCTACCATAGACTTCTACTATGCATAGACTCAAATGAAGCAAATATTCAGTCTGGCATTAAAAATCAATTTTAAAAAAAAAAATAGGCGAATGAATTTTTTCTCCCAGTAGAAAGTTTCTTTTGTTTTTTTGATCTACATCAAAAAGTGCGGACTTGTGTATGTGTTAATACTTAGCTGATTGTATTTGATTGCATGATGATTTTGATTTTTAAACGTTACATCATTCTTCGATCAAGTCTGCATTTAGTGAAACATCCAGTTAAACTCGTGCTGTTTTCGTCCCTCAGTCTGATGTTCTGGACCGACTGGGGAGACCGAGCGGCCGGCGTTTACCGGAGCTACATGGATGGAACCAGTGTGTCCTGCGTCGTCTCAGAGGGGGCGTCCGCTGGCCCAACGGGATCACAGCTGACGAGCCACTGGCTGTACTGGACCGAAGCCTACAGTGACCGCATCGAGAGGGCCGACTTCACCGGGGGCCAGAGTGAGCGTTCTCATGGAGGGGCTGCCTCACCCGTACGCCATCGCTGTCTTCAAGGTCCGACTACACTGTACACTATACACAACTCATGTACTTCTTCACACTTCCTTCCAGTCTGTTCAGATTTTAAAAGTGTTTGTGTTGGATGCTGTTTTCAGAATGACCTGTACTGGGATGACTGGTCCAGAATGGGGATCTTCAAAGCTCCTAAAGCTGGTTCACAGAGCAATGAGCTGATTGTTGGCAGACTAACCGGAGTGATGGACCTCAAGATCTTCTATAAGGGGAAGAGCAGAGGTGAGGAACACAGTGGAGTCATGTCCAGAAAAGTCTAAAAAGCTAAGCAGAAATGGTGGAAATCAATCAAAGAGATGTTATTTGAAGCAAAGACTTTAAATTTCAGTTTCAGACATAAGTTAAAAACAAACACTCTACACTGGCTTAGTAAAGGAACTCTATCACCCGTCGCCGTTAGGTCGGTGTTGTTTGTGCACTACCAACACACACTGACTGAACGGGATCGACAGGCATCACGTTGATTAACATCAGCAACATTAGCCAGATAAAACCACAGTATCAAATACTACATAATACTTTATGTTTCACATGCTTGGTGGTAAATATTGTTAGCTTACCAAACAAAGGTCCCTCCTTTAATGAAGGCCCGGTCCATGTTGATCCTAGCGTGGACCCCATTTCTAACTAGGCTTGTTCAGTATACCAGTACTTGGTAGTGATGCATTTAAACGGTACTGTACTGCGTTTGGATGAGACTGGTCTTCAGATCAATGTTGCTTTGCTTGTTGCTGTTCAAACGGTGATATAAAACACGTCAGACCAACAGAGGAAACAACTTCAACTTGGTAAAACCTCTGAGGACCAGAGCCAGACCTGCAGCAGGAGTTCAGAGAACGACAGCTAATAACTGATAGACTGATGTATAATAGTAATATATATATAATAATAACTGATAGACTGATATATAATAGTAATATATATATAATAATAACTGATAGACTGATATATAATAGTAATATATATATAATAATAATGATAGACTGATATATAATAGTAATATATATATAATAATAACTGATAGACTGATATATAATAGTAATATATATATAATAATAACTGATAGACTGATGTATAATAGTAATATATATATAATAATAACTGACAGACTGATATATAATAGTAATATATATAATAATAACTGATAGACTGATGTATAATAGTAAATATATATATAATAATAACTGACAGACTGATATATAATAGTAATATATATAATAATAACTGATAGACTGATGTATAATAGTAATATATATATAATAATAACTGATAGACTGATATATAATAGTAATATATATAATAATAACTGATAGACTGATGTATAATAGTAATATATACAATAATAACTGACAGACTGATATATAATAGTAATATATATAATAATAACTGATAGACTGATATATAATAGTAATATATATATAATAATAACTGACAGACTGACATATAATAGTAATATATATATAATAATAACTGACAGACTGATATATAATAGTAATATATATAATAATAACTGATAGACTGATATATAATAGTAATATATATAATAATAACTGATAGACTGATGTATAATAGTAATATATATAATAATAACTGATAGACTGATATATAATAGTAATATATATAATAATAACTGATAGACTGATGTATAATAGTAATATATATATAATAATAACTGATAGACTGATGTATAATAGTAATATATATATAATAATAACTGATAGACTGATAGATAATAGTAATATATATAATAATAACTGATAGACTGATATATAATAGTAATATATATAATAATAACTGATAGACTGATGTATAATAGTAATATATATAATAATAACTGATAGACTGATGTATAATAGTAATATATATATAATAATAACTGATAGACTGATATATAATAGTAATATATATAATAATAACTGATAGACTGATGTATAATAGTAATATATATAATAATAACTGATAGACTGATGTATAATAGTAATATATATATAATAATAACTGATAGACTGATATATAATAGTAATATATATAATAATAACTGATAGACTGATGTATAATAGTAATATATATAATAATAACTGACAGACTGATATATAATAGTAATATATATAATAATAACTGATAGACTGATGTATAATAGTAATATATATATAATAATAACTGGTAGGCTGATTGTATAATAGTAATATATATATAATAATAACTGACAGACTGATATATAATAGTATATATATATATAATAATAACTGACAATTCATATATAATAGTAATATATATAAAATAATAACTGATAGACTGATATATAATAGTAATATATATATAATAACCTATTGATAGACTGATGTATAATAGTAATATATATATAATAATAAGTGATAGACTGATGTATAATAGTATATATATATAATAATAACTGATAGACTGATGTATAATAGTAATATATATATAATAACTGATAGACTGATGTATAATAGTATTATATATATAATAATAACTGATAGACTGATGTATAATAGTAATATATATATAATAATAACTGATAGACTGATGTATAATAGTAATATATATAATAATAACTGATAGACTGATGTATAATAGTAATATATATATAATAATAACTGATAGACTGATGTATAATAGTAATATATATAATAATAACTGATAGACTGATATATAATAGTAATATATATAATAATAACTGATAGACTGATGTATAATAGTAATATATATATATAATAATAACTGACAGACTGATATATAATAGTAATATATATATAATAATAACTGACAGACTGATATATAATAGTAATATATATAATAATAACTGATAGACTGATGTATAATAGTAATATATATAATAATAACTGATAGACTGATGTATAATAGTAATATATATATAATAATAACTGATAGACTGATATATAATAGTAATATATATATAATAATAACTGACAGACTGATGTATAATAGTAATATATATATAATAATAACTGATAGAATGATATATAATGGTGATATATATATAATAATATTTTACAACTGATGTATAATAGTAATATATATATAATAATAACTGATAGACTGATGTATAATAGTAATATATATATATAATAATAACTGATAGACTGATGTATAATAGTAATATATATATAATAATAACTGATAGACTGATGTATAATAGTAATATATATAATAATAACTGATAGACTGATATATAATAGTAATATATATATAATAATAACTGACAGACTGATATATAATAGTAATATATATATAATAATAACTGATAGACTGATGTATAATAGTAATATATATAATAATAACTGATAGACTGATGTATAATAGTATTATATATATAATAATAACTGATAGACTGATGTATAATAGTAATATATATATAATAATAACTGATAGACTGATGTATAATAGTAATATATATATAATAATAACTGATAGACTGATGTATAATAGTAATATATATAATAATAACTGATAGACTGATATATAATAGTAATATATATAATAATAACTGATAGACTGATGTATAATAGTAATATATATATAATAATAACTGATGGACTGATATATAATAGTAATATATATATAATAATAACTGACAGACTGATATATAATAGTAATATATATATAATAATAACTGATAGACTGATATATAATAGTAATATATATAATAATAACTGATAGACTGATATATAATAGTAATATATGTAATAATAACTGATAGACTGATGTATAATAGTAATATATATACTAATAACTGATAGACTGATATATAATAGTAATATATATATAATAACTGATAGACTGATGTATAATAGTAATATATATATAATAATAACTGATAGACTGATGTATAATAGTAATATATATAATAATAACTGATAGACTGATATATAATAATAATATATATATAATAATAACTGATAGACTGATATATAATGGCAATATATATATAATAATAACTGATAGACTGATGTATAATAGTAATATATATATAATAATAACTGATAGACTGATGTATAATAGTAATATATATAATAATAACTGATAGACTGATGTATAATAGTATTATATATATAATAATAACTGATAGACTGATGTATAATAGTAATATATATATATAATAATAACTGATAGACTGATGTATAATAGTAATATATATATAATAATAACTGATAGACTGATGTATAATAGTAATATATATATAATAATAACTGATAGACTTTGATGTATAATAGTAAAATATATATAATAATAACTGATAGACTGATATATAATAGTAATATATATAATAATAACTGATAGACTGATGTATAATAGTAATATATATATAATAATAACTGATAGACTGATATATAATAGTAATATATATATAATAATAACTGACAGACTGATATATAATAGTAATATATATAATAATAACTGATAGACTGATGTATAATAGTAATATATATAATAATAACTGATAGACTGATATATAATAGTAATATATATAATAATAACTGATAGACTGATGTATAATAGTAATATATATATAATAATAACTGACAGACTGATATATAATAGTAATATATATAATAATAACTGATAGACTGATGTATAATAGTAATATATATAATAATAACTGATAGACTGATGTATAATAGTAATATATATAATAATAACTGATAGACTGATATATAATAGTAATATATATATAATAATAACTGATAGACTGATGTATAATATAATATATATAATAATAACTGATAGACTGATATATAATAGTAATATATATAATAATAACTGATAGACTGATGTATAATAGTAATATATATATAATAATAACTGATGGACTGACATATAATAGTAATATATATATAATAATAACTGACAGACTGATATATAATAGTAATATATATATAATAATAACTGATAGACTGATATATAATAGTAATATATATAATAATAACTGATAGACTGATATATAATAGTAATATATGTAATAATAACTGATAGACTGATGTATAATAGTAATATATATACTAATAACTGATAGACTGATATATAATAGTAATATATATATAATAACTGATAGACTGATGTATAATAGTAATATATATATAATAATAACTGATAGACTGATGTATAATAGTAATATATATAATAATAACTGATAGACTGATGTATAATAGTAATATATATATAATAATAACTGATAGACTGATGTATAATAGTAATATATATAATAATAACTGATAGACTGATGTATAATAGTAATATATATATAATAATAACTGATAGACTGATGTATAATAGTAATATATATAATAATAACTGATAGACGGATGTATAATAGTAATATATATAATAATAACTGATAGACTGATGTATAATAGTAATATATATATAATAATAACTGATAGACTGATGTATAATAGTAATATATATATAATAATAACTGATAGACTGATGTATAATAGTAATATATATAATAATAACTGATAGACTGATGTATAATAGTAATATATATATAATAATAACTGATAGACTGATGTATAATAGTAATATATATATAATAATAACTGATAGACTGATGTATAATAGTAATATATATATAATAATAACTGATAGACTGATATATAATAGTAATATATATAATAATAACTGATAGACTGATGTATAATAGTAATATATATATAATAATAACTGATAGACTGATGTATAATAGTAATATATATATAATAATAACTGATAGACTGATGTATAATAGTAATATATATATAATAATAACTGATAGACTGATATATAATAGTAATATATATAATAATAACTGATAGAGCGTGAAAAGCAGCCTCATTCAGAGCTACCAGCAGCAACGCCATCCCCATCATGTTGGTATCGTGACGACACTATTTGTAACTGAGCGTTAGCTACAGCTAAGGCACTCGCAAGCACACATTCAGCCACATCTGTTGGATTTTCCTGTAAAAACAGGCTCAGGCTCTTCACATTAAAAGCATTCTGCAGGCTGATGGAAGAAACCCAGGAAGTTGAGGAAGGTCTTGTTTTTAGATTAAATTACAACCCGTTCACACAATAAAAAAACACTTCTGCGAGTAGAAAGTTAGATAACAGGATACATACACCGAGCCACAGGGTTTCTGCTTAAAGAGTTTCAAACTGATTAAACCACAGTTTTAGTGTTTTAGTGACTGGGCTGCGGTTCTCTCGTCCACCAGGCCATAACGCCTGCGCCGACCAGCCGTGCAGCCTGCTGTGTCTGCCTCAGCCCGGCCACCGACACACCTGCGTCTGCCCAGACGGGGCGCCGACTGTAACCACGCCCACCGGAGGGCTGCAGTGCCAGTGTCCCAGCGGTTACCAGCTCCAGAACAACACCTGCATCAAGACTGGTGAGACAACAGCACAAGCTGCAGAGTCATGATAACGTAGAGATAAAACAGGAAATGACGCCTCAGTGTCTAATTCAGTGCTAATTTTGTTAAAAATAACTGTGACGTCCATGACTGAGACGAGACGATGACGAGCACCGATGTCATTAAACGCTAACGGTGACGATATCAAACATGCAGTATCGTTGGCGAGAAAAGACGAGACTAACATGTAGTTTAAAACCATAAAGACTCTCGTTATTTTTCTCAGCGTCCACCTTCTCTTCCTCCCTCTCTGTCTCAAACCACACTGCTACTATAATGCATAAAGCTGACGGTTTGCAGGTTGGGTTGTTGAGTAACATATTTTTACCTCATGCATATTTTTTATTTAACATATTTTTACCGCATATTTATTTTTATGAACCACATCATTAATGAGCAGTCAGGAGGACTGGAACTAACGGCATAGCTGCATTCTGAAATATTCATCAGATAATGAAAGATCCAATTTTGACTAAAATGATAGAAATGTTCAATATAATCTGATGACTAAATAGGACTAAGATTAAATAAAAAGAAAATAGCGGACAGAATTAAGAGAAAACATTTTGACTCGATGTTCAAATGACTTCTTGGTGACTGAAACTGGACTAAAAGTTGAACTGTTGACTAAAATAAGACTAAAACTATGAAGGATAAAAATGACTAAAATGTGACCAAAACAAATGAGCGTTTTTGTTTAAAGACTAGGACTAAATCTAAAATAGCTGCTGAAATGAACACTGATCTGATTAATTCGTGGTTGCATGTGATCCTTTCTTTCCTCCAATCAGAGCACAGCTGTTTGCCCAACCAGTACCGCTGCTTGAACGGCCGCTGCATCAGCAGCATCTGGAAGTGTGACAGCGACAACGACTGTGGAGACATGAGCGATGAGCAGGAGTGCCGTAAGTGCTCAGCCACATCGCCGTTCCCGTCATGTAGATAAATACACATGCCTTCTCTACTTACACACCTGAACATGTGTATTTGTCCACGTTTAGCCACCACGACCTGCGACCCGTCCAACCAGTTCCGCTGCGTAGCCTCAGGTTCCTGCATCCCGCTGGCCTTCAAATGTGACCATGAGGATGACTGTGGAGACAACAGTGATGAAGAACACTGTGGTAAGATGTGGTTGTTTGTCCGCCAACATCCCAGCAAATGTGGAGAATGTATTATGTAATCACATTCAATCACATTCACTGTGACAAATATCCGCTCCTGTCACACTGTGTAGATGAAAATGATCAACAATATGAAGAGAAAAAGTATATGTATAGCATTATTTGGAAAATATTACATCACATTTGCCAATAAATGAGGAAATACGGAAGCCACACACACACACACACACACACACACTCACACGAAAACGCATTAACACAACTTGTGATTTTCAGGTTGTAGACTTACTGCTAAAGGTCGAGGGGAAAAACTGTCCTGTCCATCTCCAAAGGGGTCCGTTGACCTCTGACCTCCAGATGTGTGGATGTAAATGGGTTCTCTGGGTCCCCACCAGTCTCCCCTTTACAGACATGCCCACTTTCTGATCGTCCCAGTCAGTCTGGATCAAGTCCTAGTCAAGTCAGCACTCTGACACACGTTTACATGCGCCAGATTTCTCCAATCCGATCTGAACCTTGGTTGCTTGGAAATTTCAAATCCACTGTTGACATGGACACTAAATAAAGTGATCGTTCACCGAGTGTTTAATCAGAATAAATCCTATGGATATACGCAGAGTTGTAAAATTCTCCGGAAATAGTAGAAGAAGAAGAAGCTGTACTTCCGCTGCATTGTCTGTCTCGCGTCACGCTGACGTAGCGCACATGCTCAGTGGAGATAGTTTTACCCGACCAGGAAGACGTGGTCCGAATGGGTGGGTACATGGATGCTGATCAGAACAACGATCGGCATAAACCACCTCTCTGATTCAGAATGAAATTTCTTTCCTACTGGGCCGTATCGGATCAGAATCTTCTGATTGACATGTTTACATGGATCATTTTTAATCTGATTGGGCCTTTATTCTGATTATTTGTGTCCATGTAACTGTAACTGCAGTACAACATGTGCCATATTTAAAAAAAAAAAAAGAAAGTGTGATTAATTTGCGATTAATCACGATTAAGATATTTTAATCTTGCCTGCCGTGTAGCCACTGACAGGGTACACTTCCTCCCAGGTGCCAGGGTGGGAGCACTTTCCGTCTGCATCATCTTCGTATTTTGGTACACCTCCGAGAGACTGGAGACAGGAAGTTTCAGGATGCCTTTCCATAGATCCTATGCTCAAAGATTTCATTCTCTAAAAACGTCTAAACTGCAGTCAGTACAAGCGCACAGAGCTCATGTTTTTGGTGTTGTTGTACCAGGGATGGAAATGGAAATACAAGTGCTAACTGTATTGTTGATGCATTTCTCAGAGTCTCACCAGTGTGGCCCAGGAGAGTTTACATGTGCACGAGGTGTTTGTATCCGCGAGGCGTGGCGATGTGATGGCGACAATGACTGCAGAGACTGGTCAGATGAGGCCAACTGCACGGGTGAGGACTGTGTTATTGATCATTAAGAAAAACACGGATAATGCTACAAGATCCTCAGTGGAAATAGATCTTATAAGCCTGTCAGTCATAAATCAGAGTCAGAGGAACAATCACACTCACAATATGATTATTGAACTTGTACTTATTTTTAAAGGAACAGTATGTAAGTTTTTGGGGATTTATCAGCAGAAATGGGTCCTCCTCCCGGAGTCTGCCGTGTTGCTCCGCCAGGTTTCTACAGTAGCCCAGTCAAACACTGGCTCTTGCAAAAGTAGTTCACAAGTTTACGTTTCATGAATGCCACTGAATCCCTCCGACATGCTTGTGAAACTGCCGTAACATGAGCTGCACAATAGGGACACTGAGACCTTTAGCAGATTATAAATGAAATAAAAAGGTGAACAAAACACAGAGGAGTGGCTTGTCACTTTAAGGAGAAAAGCTGGTCCACCTTAACAGCCCACCTTAGGACAGCCTGAACTGGTGCTGCAAGATACAAGGCCTATTGAAGGAGGCTGGGTCGGGCATCATCATCATCATTGTGAATTTCTCCACTGTGGGACTAATAAAGGAATATCTTATCTTATCTTATCTTATCTTATCAACGTGCCATATCTTTGGGGTACAGCACATCGCAGTAAAATCTGGACCGAACGAGCCAAATTGAGCCAACCTTAATGCACGACCGCAGCTTCCAGTTACACTTTGCATATGTTATAACCCACTACCCAAAACCCGCGTCCGCCCGTGTCCCAGCCTCCTTCAAAAGGCCATGGCAAGATACAGGAAGTTGGCTCAGGTCTTGAGCTGAGGAGTTGTAGCATGTCTTTACAGACAAATAAACTGCACACAAACTGCTACAGCTACGTTCACAGCTAGAAGACCATCGACAACCCCACGCTCACCACCGCCACACGGTCTGTTGGACACTAACTATCGATACACCAGGCAGACAGACAGCTGACAACCTTGGAGCTGAACAGAATGGTGCAGTGGAGATTTACTGGGAAGGTGGTTGCATGTGTCTAAATCTAAATTAGTGCAAAACCATGCTCCCGCCAGGTGCCGTCTGACAGCCGTTGCTACTAAAAGTAGTGTTTTTATGATAAGGATGTCTTCTGAGGGAGCCGAAGAGCTTTACCATGGGTTTGCATTTGGCGGCTCATGTTACCACAGTCTTGGGAAGGGAGGGATGGCGGAGAGCCAGTCAGTTGGTTGCAATCCCCAACCACACCACTAGATGCTGCCATGTCCTAGACACTGTATCTTAAAATGCCACTGTCCTGTACACTGTATATTTGCAATGTAGAGATGAGAATTTGCCTATGCCAAAGACTTTACATTACATTAATGCATAATTAGTGTGTATGTTGCAGTTAGAATCATAAGATTTCAGATTAAAGGGGTTTAATGTGGTCGTTTGTGGGAAGCACCTTTCTGTCTTCCCAGCTTCTCCGAGCCTTTAATATCTCCCTGTTTGT
>CAMQGK010000650.1:600000-875000 GCA_947000775.1 Pterois miles
TTTATGGTAAAGATGGTTTCTGAGCAAGGCGAAGGTCCTGAAAGATATATATATATATATACACACATATATATGTGCATTTTCTTTCATAATCTTTTACATAATAAATATGATAAATAAAATAAACATGAATAAATATTAATAGATTTTGCTCTCCAACCTCGCAAAGTGAAGTGATGTGGCTCTTTGACAGAAAAAAATTGTATGTATACAAACAAACTATTTCTCCATTTTTTATCATAAATTTCTGACCTTATAATCTCAAATAATATCACAGTTTTTTTTAGTTTTTTTGTTGGAATATTCCCCTCTCCCCCAGCTGTTTACATGTTTTTTTAATTTAATCTATCATGGCCTAACACACCGCTGTATTCCTTAGCCATTAAAATGAAAAAAAAAAAAACAAAAACAATTATCTCTAATACTTGATCAACTGTTTGGGGAAAAAAAAAAAAAAAAAAAACGACAACAACAAAAGGAGGTATAGACATACCTGAGAGACAGCTACTATGTTGGTTGCGTAAGGCGGCAGATCATATTTGCACTCCCTACAAATTTTCTTGAGTGTAGAGACAGAAGAAACAGAAAGGTCTGGGTTCCCCAAAGCCTGTAGCACCAAGGGCAAGACACTGCTGAGCATCACTGGGTGGTCTGCTAACCATTCAGCCAAAGCACCTGATAGGGGATTAACGGTTCAGATACAGAATGAGAGACAACACGAGTGATACTGGACTGTTGTCTTTAGATTACACATTATTAGTTTTGAATCTCACCTATAGTAAACATCACTGTGTCTGCTAGCTGGACGTTGTTGATGCTGATTCTGGGGATGAGTCCTATCAGGCCTGGGATGACGTCAGAGTAATTCACATCTATCGTCTCTGCTATGGACTGGAAGCCGTACAGTAAGGCTTCTGTGTGCTGGAGGAGGAGGAGGAGGAGGAGGAGGAGGATGAGGAGGAGGATAAGGAGGAGACAACTTCGTAAATATGGAGTTATAGCCACCACTGATGTAGAAAAGAAAAGAACTAGGTAGAAGAGAATGGAGACCTTTTGATGCTGCTGCAGTGTTCATTGATGTATATGTTCGTACTGACTTTAATATAATAATAATTCATATTATAAATCTAATTATTATTCTTTCTTCTATGGGTTTTATTTTCTATCTTTTGCTATGCATTCTTATACATCTTATTTTTTATCTTATTTTAACAAGTGTGTTTTATTTTCCATCTTATCTTCCTAGTTTTTATGTTAATTTTATGTCTATTTTCCTTTACTGCAAAGCATTTTTTAAATTATTACTATTATTAATGAAAGGTTGTTATAAAAATTGGGTTTGAGTTATGTCAGTATACATTTGAACTTATTTTTCTTAAGGTTTATTTTGATTTAACCCTTTGACTCTGCAATAGAAATGATCCGCTACTGCCTATATTGGTATTTTTGTGATGTAATTTAAAAAAAAATTAAATAAAAAAATCTATAAATGTTTCATTTCCTTAAAATCTGCACAACCTAATCTAAAAGGTTATGTAAATCAATAAACTATAATAATTGACAGAAGTATTGGAATTGTGTCATAAATTCAAAAAAAATTTTTTTCATAAAATGCTACTAAAACTCACAAAACATGTAGCATAACGTCATCACAAGCAAACAACGTGATGATGCTTAAGACAAAAAGAAAGAGTGCGCGAGGTATTACAGTGTTTATTTTAGATCAGTTTCAAAAGGATCGTGCAAACAACAATCTCCTCCAGCTACTGAGGTAATACTCTGGCACCACCGCGTGTATTGCACATAATGCAATGCAAGGCAACAACGTCTTCATGAATGTACAAAGTCATGATGTGAAAGACAGAAGCTTTAGCTTTCTGCTGCAAAAAGGACAGATGCTCAGTTAAAGGTTTTATTTTACATACATCTAAACAGGATCATGCAAATAATGATCTCCCGTGGCCATTATGGGGCAACATTCTGGCACCACCAAACATCAACACTTTGTATATTGCACATAATGTAACAACATCAACATGAGCGATGTGATGATGCTAAAGATGGAAACCTTAGCTTTCCGCTGCAAAAGGAACAAATGTTCTAGCTATTAAGCTTTTCATTTTTACATAGATTCAAACAGGATCATGCGGCCATTACAGGTTAATATAATCTGGCACCACTGTATGTATTGCACGTAACGTAACGTAAATTAAGGTAACGTAATGACGTCATCACGAGTGGTGACATGCTTTACTTTTCCACTGCAAAAAGGAGCGCTCTAGCAATTACGTTAATTATTTTAGATCAATTTAAACAGGATCATGCAAACAATGATGTCTGTGAGAAGTTTGTTTTCAAGGGTTAAGAATGTGGACTGTAAAATTAAGTGAAAAACAGAAAACAAAATCTTGAAAAAATGGTTTATCAACTCTGGTATGACATAATTTCAGTACCGGCTTCTGTGCAACTCTCAAAGAAAACAGAAAATAGTTCACATTTTCTCTTTGCTCGTCTGTATGTCTCACCCACCTGCCATGATGTGGGCTGCTCAGCATTAGTCAACAGTCTCCCCAGCTTATCATACAGGTTACTCAGCAGCTCTGCACCCAGCATCTCGTACACGTACATGAGTGTGTCGGAGATATCCACCCTGAGGGACAGACATGCACACACAGACTTTTTAGGAGCATGTAACCTTGGAACGCTATCTGCTAATCTATTTGCCAGACAGGTTTTGCCCTCTCAGCTGCCAGTCCAGTGAGAGTCTATTAGAAGCAAAACACACTCATATGCTGACCAATCAGCGAGTCATTTCTGGAACACTTAGACTGTCACTGAAACACTCAACAGTGCGCAGCAGAAATAGGCAGGTACTAAACACAGAAACAAGGTCAGGTTTACAAATGTGCACATACACACCTGTAGATCCTGAATTGCTCTTTCTCGTCTGAGGACCAGGATGCGTACTCCTGGTCAGACGGGAACTGGGCTTTGTGGAGCAGAACATCCACCAGCTGGAAGTATACTGGCCTGTAGACCTGCAGATATACCGCCTGCTTATCCGACTCAAATGACATTATTTCATCCTGGGGATGGAGTAAGGAGAGAAAAATACAGTCTTGAGATATAAGTTTATACATAAAATTATTTATAAACTTTACAGATCACGTTATGACTCCCAGGATATTAAAGGGCAGGTCCACCTGTGTTCTTTTCCGGGGTTTTCAAATGTAAGCACTAGGGGTGGGACAGCTCATAAAATTCATGGTTTGGTTTGGTTCGGTTCACGGTTTGGGGTCACAGTTTTCGGTTTGGTTCGATACAGCGGCAAAGGGTATTTATGGTACAGCAAGGAGGCCAAGAGAGAGAAAGTAACAGAAAGAGGCCAAGAGACGGCATATTATAGCATAAAGTGCCCTAATCATATGCTGAAATCCAGCGTTCTCCATGACTGCATAAGGCTGCATATGTTTGGCTATAAACATCCCCGATGCTTTAGTTCTGTTTTTTACTCTGAGTCTGCATGTAGACGCTGTTTAAATGCTGCTGGGAGAAGGAGTTGCTCTTTCCTCCCCGACTCTCTCCTTTTGCTATCAACGGACACACCGGAGCGATGTCTCTGTAAATGATTCATCATATTTGAAGTTTGTGTTATTGTGTGACTTTCAGATCTGAACTATCATGGCGTGCTCACAGCAGTATATTGCTTAGCTTCCACGCCGGTACTCCTGTCTGCCGGCCATCAAAGTTACTGCATTTAATACACTGATTATGATGATGTATATACTGAATGTAGCAGCATCATCATGCAGAAACATACATCAGGTCATGTGAGAAAATGTCGCTAAAACATGCATATTTGGACCAAAACGTGCATGTTTGGATATGAATACATAAAACCCACTACTGGGAAGCTACAGAATGATATAAAAACCTATAAAAATGAAAAATAATAATAATGGACCCGCCCTTTTAGTAAACAGTATATATCAGTCATTTAAATCATGGAGAAACAATCTACTAATCTACTAATCTAATATGTAACTATACGTTGTGTGCTTACTCCATCTAATAAGGTTGAAGAGAAAAAGCAAATGTTTTCTTCAATGTTTTTGACAAGCTGTCATATTTTATTATTTTAAAACTGTAGACAAAGACCAGTGAGACCCCAGAAAGCAGCTCATTAACTCATTAAATCAGGATGTGTACCAAGAGATGTTTTAATACAGTCTATCTAGAGATGACTGTTGTTGTTGCCAGACTGATAATATGCAAACGTTATTTTATGGACAGGTTTTACATGTTGAGTAAAAAGGTCAAAGTGGGGAAAATCATACTAGTAGGAAAACATACATTACCATTTATTTGTCAAACTACCACAATGTTACAACACAGGATCAGATTTTAACATTCCTTACTTGTAGTGTATACCAGAAGGTGAGTGTGAGCGAGCTGGTGGTCTCGTTGACCGGGTAATGGCCGGGGATGCCCGTACAAAACATGATCATGTTGACTAAAGCCAGGAAGCTCTGCCAGTGATCCACCTGCTCCAACAGAGTCCTAGAGAGAGAGGTGGGTGGACGGGAGGGGAGAAACAGAGAAAAGGTGTCATTTGGCAGCTAATCCTAACCATTTCACAGCAGGTATTATAAAGGTAAACCAGCAACTTTCTCTCTGTGTGTCAATTCAATCAAGTACACAAAGGAACACATGAAAACTGGAAGTAGAGACTACATACAGAATATTGTATAACTACTTTCAGTGCAAATTGAAAAAAATCTCAAATGCTAAGAAAAGTGTTTTTATATGTAGTAGGAGGGTATTTTGTTGTTTAAAAACTGGACAATATTTGTATTTTGTTATTGGATTGGCTAAAACATATCAGTAGGGCTGGGTTTTAATAAAAAATAGATTTTCTGATTCAAATCAATCTTCATTTGAACGATCGAATATTGATTCATAAAATCTGGAGATTTTCCCATGGATACATGAAGCTTTAACCCTGTTAGTCTTGTGTGGCCAGCCTTTCACTAGCTCTAAAGCATAACGAGGTCTGGCTATGTGAGACTAGCGAACCTTAGTTGAATCAAACCATGCCTGAAGCTGCTCCACTGATGGCACCACCACGCCTAGAGCCAGATGTCTGGTTGCATTTCAGATTTAATAGCTAAGAAGACACATAAGAGCTGAAGAGTAGCAAAGCTGAATGTAAGATGTGCAAAACTGAGGTGAAATATTGTGGAAATACCACACATTATTGAACATTAATGATAAAATTAAGAAAACATTACTATTTTTAATAATGCACCTGGTTAAAGGGTTCGTTGCACAATTAACAAAATTAGTTCACTGAGAATGTCATTCTCATCCAAGCAACACTGGTATTGTAAATGAAATATCTCTACTCGAAGGGTATTGAATTTAATTAAATTGGAAATCGGACTGAATTTGGAAATCAGTGGCGATACGCAGACCTACATTTTATGTGTTGCTTTCAATATCACTGAATTAAAGACACAAAGAAGTATTAAATTACCATTCCAAGCCTGAATACAGTAATTAGTGAGTCATGATTAGAAATCATTTTGGCCATGATAAATATACAAGAACATCTTAACGATGACTAGTTTCACATGTACACTAATATTCCACTATTATTCCGAATATGACCATATCGTGAATTTGATATGAGTCGTGTAAACAGCATATTCTGTTTGGATATTCTGAATTAGGCCTTATTCCAAATGGAGCATTTTCCTATTAAGACGTGGGATATGCCGACATTATTCAGGTTTTAGGAGCATTCTCTGGACATGTATACAGCACATTGGGAATATTCATCTCATTTCCAGCAGTCTGTGACACTCAGTCCGATGCCTCTGTGCGTTGTACACATACCAACTACCTGACAGTTTGCAGAGATGCATGCCAAAAAGAAAAGAAGAAACATTCCTACTTTCAATATCACAAAAAACTTGGACATCAACAAGTTCTTGGATATGCGTAAATATCGCAACGCCAACCTTTCGAAGAAGGTAGCTGAAGGAATGAAAGAGGGAGGCTGTGTTTGCACAGTCGAACAAGTACACGACAAGTTACACTATGGTTGCATGTAAACGGAAATAGTAGTGGAACATTCATTTTCATTAGCCATATAAACAGCTTAGTACGAATTAGGGATGTGCATTCCGAGCAAAAATATTATTTGAAAATCACTGGGAATTGTTTGATTATTATTATTATTAGAAAATTGCTGCATGACCTGCAACCCCCCCAACCACATTTTCACATCTAATGCTGTGGATTAGAGTTTATTTCAACCATTGTTGGAACAGTGGAGGAGGGGGGTGAAAAGACAAACCATGACAGTTTTGGTGAGTTTTATTTCTGGTGTGAATGATGATATGTTCCACTCGAACAACTGATCTGCTGAAACTCAGGGTGCGTCAGTACTCACATAAACTATTCAGTTTTAACGACTATTCGAATAATCAAAAATTGTGACCCATCCCTAATAGGAATATTGTCTTTTTCAGAATAAAAGCAAAAATTTTTCATGTTTTGCGCTTGTAAACATTGTCAATATATACAGGCCTACTGAAATAAAATCACACACACAAACACAGACCTGGAGTGGTTTTCTCCCAGTGTAACAGCGATACGGCAGATACCGTGGCAGGTCTCCATGTCTCCATTCTGAACAGCCTCTCTGAGCTGCTCCTGGAGGGCCAGCACTTGAGGAACCAGTTTCAGCAAAGTGTTCACATATCTACAACAACCCATGGACACACAAACACAGACAAAGAAACAACCGTATTGACAGTTAGGAGTCAAGTTCATTTAAAGAGAAGACTGTTAAAAACACTGCACACAGCGCTGTGCAAGACAGAAGAGCAGCCAGCACAGCCTGGGAGCCTCCGCTGGTGAATATAAAACTGACTCACACTGCTCACAGCTAGGTTGATGTATTTATTACTCCTTCTCAAGACAAGTGTTTATTTCAAATCAAATCTCAGTCCAAGTCAGTCCAACCTCTGATCCAGCACACCCACCCTAAAAAAACCCACACATCTACCAGAGAACCAGAAAGTCTATTCAAAGCTCCAGCTCAGAGCTGCTGTCAGTTATTATTCTGTCTTCTTCCTGCTGTCTCAGCCATCTATAATTCCCTCACTCTGGCTGAAACACACACATGTGCTGCTGACACACACACACACACACACACACACACACACACACACACACACACACACACAAGCCTACATAAACACATTGATTGGTACATGCACGCACACATACACACACACACACACACACACACACACACACACACACACACACACACACACACACACACACACACACACACACACACACACACACACTTCTCAACACAGGCTTGGATCTGCTCATGTGACAACATCACACAACATCCTCCTGTCATCCTTAATAACAGCAAGTGAAGGGGTGACATTTGGAGATGAAGGGCGTGTGTGCGTGTGTATGTGTGCCTGAATGTCACCGAGGAGATTATGTGCATGTGTGAATGCTATAAATGTAAACCATATTACGTCTGTGTCGGTCCCAGGGGGGTTTTGTGGTATGCAGGCCGTGCTTCATCTTTCATGAGGACGTCAATAAGGAGGACGTTGGTCCATTTCAATGAATATTCATCAATGACACAGAAAGGTTATGTGACTTTAGAAAAGAAACAATTTAACCTGGAAAAAAAACGGTCTCTGAGGATCTTATCTAGAGCTTTCACATTTTGCTTAATAAATAACCTGAACAATTATTCAATTAACAAAACTGTTGATCAATTTTCTGTCCATCGAACAATCAATTAATCGACTAATTATTTTAGCAGCAATGTAGTCCATTATAGAACAGTACTAGCCAAACAAAGTAGTGGCTGGTAAGAATTAAATTAGGGGTGCTTCAATCAATCGGCCACATTGTTATCCGCCGATATTTGTTCTAAATAGTTTGATCGTTGGTCTCTATAATGGGCGATCAGAAGAGCTGATCAGATGGCGAAAAACACAGACTCCTGTGGTGGCTTTTGCTGCTTTGTGACTTTACATGATTGTGGCTGACGTAGTTACCAATGATCTGCACAGAAAACAGCAAGCAAATTAGTGCAGTGTTTGAAATTTTGGGTAAGTATATTTGGGTAAGAATATCAACATTTTCCTCAGACATATTCTAAAATTACCAATACAAACTACAATAACAATGTATTAACTTATTATGCACTGATAAATAAACTTCCAAGGGCTCCACCATTTCTGGCAACATCAACAAACACGTCACAATTTGTGAACTCTGAGCTTTCAGAAACTTTCCACTTGTGAGGTCATGAACATGACATGAGGGAGCGTTCATATGGGCCCAATTTGTAAACACAGTAAATACGACCCCATTTGAAGGCACCAGAGGACCTGTCCCCTACTATAGATAATTATAACACAATGATTCTTATTTTCAGGCCATTATACACTCAAGTAAACATACTTATTAATATCATATTCCATTTCTGCCCATAGATCCCAATAGACAGCATCAAGTACATCCTGTGATCATGATCGGTTCCAAATATCATGACCCTTAGGAAAAATGATGCTGACGTGTGTCCTCTACCCTGCAGGTTAAATGCGTTTCACTTGGCGGTCCTAAGAAGCATTTATTATCCTAATTTCCCTCAGGATCCCTCATAAGCCAATGTGCCAGCTCCGTGGTCCTGCGGTATGAAGCTGAGTCCCCGTCTCAGCAGCCCACACTGACTCAGCCTTCTCTGGAGAGCTCCACCCTGCTGTGATGTGATGTGTATGAATCTGGCCTCCTTCCACTACCCGTGTGTGTGTGTGTGTGTGTGTGTGTGTGTGTGTGTGTGTGTGTGTGTGTCGGCCTACATCCTCCATGTTTGGGTGCCTGAGTAACTCTGTAAGAGCAGCGATGGGACCGACTGTAATTTACTGAGTGAGTGACTGTGTGTATGTGTGAGTGGCAGATTGCACTCAGAAGATCATCCATTTTTAACAAGGTGCTTTGCAAATGCAGGTCATGCACTCTTAGCTTAGGAAAAGAGGGCTTGATGTGCATGTGATATGATTAAAAGCGCAGAATAGATCTGTTTATGTTGGTTTTCCCCCCAATTCCCTCATATGCGAAGAGCTTCTAGAGGTTTCTCTGGGAGCGTCTGCTGCAGTCTCCTCTCCTCTATCTCATAGCTGCCTCTGTCCTCTCTTCTCTTGCTCCCTGCCCTGCTGTTGTACACTTTCTCCCTCCTTCCTGACTCCTCCTTTATTCTCTCCCTCTCCACCCCCCACCACCACCACCTCTGATCCCCTCTGCAATTACCGCAACACTCCGAGACAGGGGAAATGGGTTGCCTGGCAACAGGATGCAGCTGGACCAATAGCATCCCCCCAAATGAGTTGACTGTAATGTGTTTAAACAGAGGGAGAGAACAAGAGACAGGGAGGAGGGCTTGGTGCTGATGGTGAGAGAACACAGAGGGGAAAGGAAGAGCACAAAGAAAAGATAAAATAGATAGAATAAACAACGATAGCATAATCTACAGATGGAAAAATTACATCCTAGTGAGAATGGAGGACTTTTAATAGATAAATTTCCTCCTCTCTCAAAGACACTGAAATAGCCAAATATAAAACCAGAAATCAATGCTGTGATGAGGCCAAATGTGTCTCAAGAGAAGCTACTAATGAGAGAGTCAAGACGACTTTTGGGAGAAAACACACACTGGCAAACAAAAAGTGACACAAAACCAGAGAAAGAAAATCGAAAACATCTGAAATTTGAGAAGAAAAATAAAAAAAAAATCCCTTCTCACACTAACCTACTCTGATTACATATAGACCAAGCAGCTCTTGCTGCTGGTTCTACCTGTAACTCCACTGACATTAATCGTCTTCCCACCATCTGCTCTGCAAAATGTGTGTTTAAACTGTCTCGTCAGCAGCAGTTTCCTCTTGCCTGAGCAGCAGAGCAGAGGTATACGGAGGATGTAGTCTTTTATACTCACACACTTTCACACCTTCCCCTGGCACCCCTTCTTCTCTGTGCATCGTCCCGTCTCCAACACCCTCTCGCTCTCTAGGGGAGGGGTAATGGGTGCCTGCCATGTCTGAATCAACCAGGGCATGATGACATCTCTCCCCAGCTCTGTAACCATAGCAACGCCAGCCAACCGAGAAATGCCGCTCTCCTCCCCCTGGCTGTCAACTTGCCCTGTATCAGTCCCTCCCTCCTTCCCTCCTTCCCTCCCAGTGCCCTCCCAGTGCCCACCCTGTCTGTTTCCTGCCCTTGGCTAATACATCTTTCTTTTTTTCCCCCCTCCTCTGCTCTTCCTCTCTTTTTCCCCTCTTCTTCCTCCATTCTGCTCCAGTATAATTTCTCCAAGCTTTCAGGCCAAACAGTAGTATCATTACTTCCTTTTTTTATGCCTTTTGAGTGCACACCGTCACAGATTTATACACACCTTTGGGAGTCGGGCTGTGAGATGGCATTGACTATCGCCTCCACCGCCGTGTCGAACAGCTCTGGGTCAGGCAGAGCACTGAAGCAGTCGTGCACCAGGCCTTCGCTCTCGCTGAGGGGCACATCCAGCAGCACCCAGGATGACAGGCAGCGCAGCACGCGAGCTTTCACCGCCCCGGGGCTGTCCGTCCTTCGCAGCAGTTGCTGCAGTAAGGGACACACTGACCCCCACTCCCGGCCCAGGGCGCCCCGAACCTAGGGGGAGGGTGATAATGAGGGTTAGACTGCTAGTGTATCCCTCATGTGTGTGATATGTCCCTCTGCTTAATGTGTAGGCTCATTTAAAGCTTTTCTATACTGGTACCGTTAAGATAACTACTTTCTTGAAACATTACTTTTCAGAAAAAAAAAGGAATAGACGAATGGAATAATAAAATGCATCAGACTCACTGTACGAGGTTTCTGTGCGTAATGTTTCTTATCGGATGAGGGATTTAAAAAACATACGAAAATTACAGATTTCTGCAAAGAGCTGAAGAATCCAACAAGCATTCACTGCCAGCTTTAGGTACTTTATTTTCAATAATCTGTGCTTGAGACATATTCCAGTAACTTCTCAAAGCATATTGTGGTTTAAAACCTTCGATGCAACCAGAGGGTGCTACCTGCAGACGTACCTGTCCCTTTCTGTACTGCGGCAGTCGGCTGGTCTGGAACTCCTCAGGCAGGACGGTGAGCAGCTCCAGCAATGCCAGGCAGCGTGCCCGCCCATCCACCCCTCCCCCTCCTCCTGGAACACCCGCACCATCTCCGCCACCGCGCCAGGCCAGGCCTCAGGCATTGTGTTGAGCGCCAGAGAGGCCAGGGCCACACATAGCCGGGTGAGCACCATCTTGGAGCCGGAGGAGAAGCAGGCAATCTGGGAGAACAGCTGGGTCTTCAGAGACTCATATTGGTCTGTGGGGATGTCGGACCAGTAGCGAGAGATTTTGGTGTGTAGCGCGCTAGCACCAAAGTATTGGATCTCTGGCACCTGTGAGAGATGATAAGATGGGTGCAAATGATGCCAAATGCTTTATTTGTGTGTGTGTGTGTGTGTGTGTGTGTGTGTATACACTATACCTTATCTGGGCTCAGTAGAGCCCAGCAGAACTGCCAGGCCTGAGGCGAGACCTGCGCCTGCATAAGCCATTTCTGGGCCAGATTCTTGTTTTCTATGTTGGGATCATAGTACAACTGGTGGAGGGCCTAGAAATAAAGAAGAACAAGAGAGAAAAGTCAATTTCAATCTGTCGTTTGTTTAAACCACGAGAGAGTTGAACAATTTCTTACAAACAAAGTCCACTTGAGAAATGTTTGTAACTACACTACAAACATCCACAATAGTGAGAGTAAGAGATAACAGAGAGAAGAGAAACGCAGTCCTTTGAGCTCTTGTTTGATGGAAAGAGCGGGTTACCTTGAGAAAAGACCATCTTTTCTCACTCGCAAACAGGCAAGCACACAGACACACGAGTAGACAGTTTACCTCGAAAACCTGAACAATGGAGAAAGCAATGACCTGAAAGCAGCACTCTCTGAAGTACAGCTCGGAGTAAATTGAGTACTTGAGTGCAGGGCGAACAAGAAGGAGCAAGCCACAGAGAAAGCAGACAAAGGATGAGTAGGAGAGAGGGAAATAAAAGAAGGGGAAAGGGGAGCATTAATTAAACAGACACCTCTAATCCTGGCAGTGCCACAAGAGAGGTTTTGGCACTACTGTTTTTTTTCCTCTCTCTGTCTCACAGACAACCACACATGGACATGCTCAGTGAAGTAAAACTGCTGGCAGCCAGTACACAGGCAGGGCTAAAACTTAAGGACGTCCCGTCGTACCGGGGCCAAACAAAATAATATTGGAGAGGCTTAAAATTAATTTTATGACAAATTTGGAGTTATCTTGTTTTATGACCAAATTCTACTATTTACACACAAAAAATAGGGATGCACAGATTGCAAAATTCTGGGCTGATAATGATACCACTGTTAAAAAAACAATTTCGCCGGCGGCCGGTATCAATAAAAATGTTCGTACAATAAACTGGTGTAACCCAGTAAAAAAATATTTTTTTATTTAATTCAGCAAAATTGTTAACATCAAAATCAAAACAAATATGCATATCATATTAACAAACCAATAAAAAAATAAAAAACAATGTCTTGGATAAATTCTAAATGTATGAACAAAAATAAATCACTGTTGATGTTCGATTTATGTTAAAGCTCACGTTGAATGATAATTGAACGATAATGTAGAAAAACAAAGACTGTAAAATTGGGACGGTCCACATTAATTTCAAGACGGCTTAGGTTGTGTTTCAGCCTACCTAAGGCTTGCCCAGGACAAGTAAAATGCCATGGCAGGCTATTAAATCTAGCAACCCACTTGCCCGGTAAAAAAGAATTAAACCGATCTTTTTTCCAAGGCTGATGATGGAAGTAGGTAAGGCAGATGTCTCCAACAAATAGCTCATGAGCAAGCTGTAAACCTGTTGAAGTTTCGATCAAATCAAATTCAGAAACGTCATTCCCCTTTCTGGCACAAAATGATTATTTGCTGATCAAAACTGTGTGTTACATTTGCAGTACGAGAGTGTCATTTGGTAAAAGTGTCATGTAACAAAAAAAAAAAAAAAAAAAAAAAAAGAAAAAAAAAAAAAGGTAAAAGATGTGTGTTGAGTTAAATGTTAAATGTTAGTGTCTAATGTTAAGTTAAATGTTAAATAAAAAAAAAATGTAAGTGTTAATGTTAAGTTAAATGTTAAGTTTTGTTAATGGAAACATTACTACCCAAAACAGTCAGTCCTGGAGGGTTCAAAGACTCCTGTATATAATGTCATTTTCTTAATAATGTGCTGTTTGGAGTGATTTTCAGTACAATAAATGCTGAAAAATAAGTGCCCAATATGTTTCCTATAGTGATAAAATAGAGGTTCACTTCTGACAGTATTAGTTGCCACCCTCCCACTGGTATGGGTTTCTCATGTGGCCCCCCACGAAAAATATTTGCCCACCCCTGTGTTAGAAGATTTGGGCAAAACTCCAGATTCCTTTACTTAAATAAAGATTAAACATGACCATTAACTTTAATCTTTATTGCTATTTGATAACCACTAGGAAATAAAACAAACTGTGTAGGGCAAGCAAAAAGTGACCCACTTGCCTGATCGAGCAAGGGAAAAACTACTGGCAGCCAGCACTAAGTGTCTAAAGACCAACACAGGGAAAAAACAATCTGTCCAGCAAGCTTCTGAACCATGTTTTTACCCCTGAAACCTGCTCACTTAAGTTCCTCCACCAGCAGCTGTTCCCTCCTCTTTCTTCCCTCTCATTTCCCTCAATATGCCTCCCTGCAGCCTAAACTGTCCATCCCTCAGCGCTCTCTCTTCATCTCAGTCTTCTTCTAAAATCTACATTTCTCCCTGTTCCCTCATCAGAGAAGTTTAGGCTATGAAATAAGCGAGGATGAATAATACTGTGAAGAAGCCACGATGGGCCACAGTGTAAAATATGATGATGCAACTGCAGCTGCAGTGAGCAACATTGATACAGCGTCAATGCCTTCGGGAAACAGAGAGTCTCAGGTGGTACTCTCTCCCCCGTCTGCCATCCTGAAACGCAATTATCTGTATCCACTTCTTGTACTCGACTGGCTGGGTGTTAATGAGCTGATTGTAGAGGGTCAGGTGGCATTTGTACACATATATACTGTATATATATGTGTGTGTGTGTGTGTGTGTGTGTGTGTGTGTGTGTGTGAGAGAGGCAGCTATAGGTGCAGGTATGGTATGTGCAGCAGATACTGTGTGTGCCTTTGACTTGACCACAGCCATGCTGATTTTTATGAGAATTGTTGCCCTTTCAAAGCAGTTTGAAGGAAAACAAGTAGGGCTGTCAATCAATTAAAATATTTATTCACGGTAAATGACATGAATATTCATAGTTAATTCTGTTGCACAATTTTTTATCTGTTCAAAATGAACCTTAAAGGGAGATCTGTTAAGTATTTAATACTCTTATCAACATGGGAGTGGGCAAATATGCTGCTTTAAGAAAATGTATGTATATATTTCTTATTGGAAATCAATGAACAACACAAAACAATGACAAATATTGTCCAGAAACCCTCACAGGTTCTGCATTTAGCATAAAAATATGCTCAAATCATAACATGGCAAACTGTAGCCCAAAAGGCAACAACAGCTGTCAGTGTGTCAGTGTGATTATCATAAAGAGGGCATGTCTGTAAAGGGGAGACTCGTGGGTACCAAGAGAACCCATTTACATTCACATATCTGGAGGTCAGAGGTCAAGAAACCTCTTTGAAAATAGCCATGATTTTAGCAAGACTGGAGTGCTATTTAACCTCCGTCTTGACAAGCTAATATGACATGGTTGGTACTAATGGTTTCATATGATGCCAGTACCTTCATTCTACCTTTGACAGTCCTAGAAAAAAGATGTTTTTCTTTACATTTGAACAGATTACTATAGACAGAGCTGCATGACAGAACTGATGAAATATGAATGTGTCAGTGTGTTGTGATTTGGCAAGCTCTTTCTATGGATCAATACCATGCCTTCATTCTAAAAAGCATCAGGATATATATATATATATATATATATATATATATATATATATATATATATATATATATATATATATTTTTTTTAATTTTTTTTTTTTACGTCAGCTCCACTTTAGCCTTTCTGTAAACGAAGCTGTGATATCGGAGTTCAAAGCAGCAGCAGATCATTACTGCAGTCCACTGTGTGATGGCAGACCTCTCCCTATCCAATCTCCAAACAGCGCTGTGTCTGTCTGAGCGTGTCTGTTCCTCATAGGGTTATTATCAAGCACAAGACACAAAACAGTCTGTTCTCTGCTTTAATCTTCTCACAAAGATCCGCCGCCTGTCTCCTCCTAAAAATCACGCCAGACATGTAGCAGTTCTCTCGACTAACTAACCGTAATTGCCCATCACTAATTTGTTTTTTAAAACAAGCAAAAAAAAAAAAAAAATGCACACCCCTAGAAACAGTAGCGTTTATTTGCAGCTGAACTGAAGCAACTAATTGTATCTACAGATGGTGGCGACCTGCATGAATCACCTGGCTTCACCTGAGGCTGCCACACTCTTGGCAGACACTGTCAAAGGTCATTAGCTTCCTCTACAGTCCTTTTCCAATAGGAAGAGGAAGAAGAGGGATGCAAATAAAAAAAAAAAAAAACATGGCTCATTTAAACAGACTCACCATCTGCTCACACATAACCACAAATCTACTGTAACTGCTATACAATTGTGTGCTCACTACCAAGCCCAGGAGAATAACTATAGTGTAGACACTACAATATTTACAGTATAATCTATAGGGATGTCATGGTGAGCAAAATGTCCTGCCAGTTCATACAGATTACACCAGACATTTCATAAGATAAGAAGTCAATATATGCAGATTGTTTACTTTGATCTTTCAGGGTAGATGGCTGTGTGTTGAGCTTTCACTGAGTGGCCGCACGTTTCTACCTGGCGCCACTGCGCAGCTTCTTTGCAGCGATGGCCTCATTAATGTTATGGTTCCCTTATAGCTTTGGGTTTAAACCTGAAATATTGCCAAATAAAGTGCTCCAGGGATGATGTATTTTTGGAGGCCAACCGGGAGCTTAGCATTGTCCTGGTTCCCTCTACAAAAAGTCAATGGGATTTCTTTTTTTAGTAGGTTATTGCAGAAAATAAGTTCTGTGACAAACAAATATTTATGCTGCTTAAACTAGCTTTAGCTTGACGTATATTTGTAGACCAAATAGAAAGTCAGCATCGCCCTGTTCCCTCGACAGAAAGCCAATAAGATTTTTCCACTGGGTGATTTGATTATTGCAGAAAATAAGCTCTGTGGCAACATGCATGTACAATACTTCCATGTTTTGTTCAGCAAGACAACCTTCACAAAAGAACACCAATTTTATGATTTTTGAAGCGTGAATGCTATCGGTAAAGGTAAAAAAGCTAACGTAATGCAATAGTTTAGAGTATAGAGTATAGAGTATACACAACGAGGCTTTAAAGGTGGACAAGTTTACAGTTACATGTATTGATAACATGGTGCAGATACGCAAAAATGAACTAAATGAGTTTGATTTCTATAAAAACAGACAAAAAGGTGGAGGTGGTGGGTACATAATGTAAGCGGTGTGTGCCAGAACAGTGTGTTAACACCGACCACAGCAAGCCTAGCACTAATCAAAATATATAGCAAATTAATTATGTAGGAACCATCATTGATAAAAAAATATTTACCTTATTAAATGTCTTAGCAAGTGTAAGGGAGGAGATGTAGATTAAGAAAAGCAGGTGGCAGCATGGTGCTTTTGTAAACATTATAAAAATCTCTCCTTCCTTACACGAGGTGCACGAGCCTACACGCACACATTTCGTCTTTGCGCAGTGTTTACTCACAGCAGGTGACGGCACCTCGACGCCATAGATTCAGTGTGTTTTTGAGCCATCTGTCCACTAGAGTGTCACACTCAAAGTCACAGTCGTGATGGGAGGGCAACGCTGTTGCTGCGCCGCAGAAGGCTTCATCACACCTCTGACCCGTCATGACACGGCGCTATAACTGTGAGAACCCAAGACGTGCGGAGGAACGATGATTAATGAGGGAACAAAGAAGAATGTTTGTGCGAGAGCGTGCGGGGGGCGGTTGTTGACAGCATGCCGCCAAGAAAGAAATTAAGAATACCACGTTGCCAATAGTGATAGAATCTGAGCACATGAACATCAAACAAACCTGTGCACCAAGTGTCTCAACGTGCAAACCTCAGCTACATGAACCAACCACCAATAAGATCCAACTGATAGCAGGCTTGGAGGCTGTATCACACCATCATACCATCTCCAAGCCTGCAAAAATAAAAATGAAGCAAAAATGCTTGCACTCGGATATGTGTGTATCATGTAACCTACAAGACAGGAGCTCATACATATTTCTGTCAATGACAGGATGGTAATAGTCAACATGATCCCTCTTTTCCCTCTGAAATAGCCTCTCCAGCCACCACAAGACCACTCAATACACCATGCATCATTTCTCAGCGTCAAATTCCCCTGCTATGTTCTGTAATATGTTAGCTGGCAAGCTGAATCATCTCCTCTTCTTTTAAATGCCATAAAGCAATTTAATAAGACAGAACTTGCTGTCACATACATATACTACCTTCATGTGGACACACAGCACAGTTTACAAAAGGCAGAGTCTGAGTCAGAGTAGGGCTGCAACTAACAATTATTTTCTTTGTTGATATATCTGCTGATTATTTTCTCGATTGATCAATTAGTTGTTTGGTCTATAAAATGGTGAAAAATGTCAAGGATTAATCGATTAGTTGTCAACTATTAAATTAATCAACTATTTTGATAATTGATTAATTGGCTTGAGTACTTTTTAAAGAAAAAAGTAATAATTCTCTGATTTCAGCTTCGTAAATGTGAATATTTTCTGGTTTCTTTACTCCTCTGTGACAGTAAACTGAATATCTTTGAGTTGTGGACAAATCAAGACATTTGAGGATGTCATCTTAGGCTTTGGAAAACCATGACAGACATTTCCCCCCCCCCAAAGAAAGTAATCGACAGATTAATTGACAGTAAACAAAATCGTTAGTTGCAGCCCTAATAGTTACCGAATTAAGGCAGTTTTTTTTAATTTTTTTTTTTTACATTATTTCATAATCGCATCGGCCGATGCCTGAGCATATTAAGCTGAGTAGTAAGCAGGCACATGTGTGGGCAGCCCAGTGTTGTTTCTGTAGAACATGAGTGACTCCACCACTTGTGTCAATCAAACTGCCGTTCTACAGGCAGACCTCAGTAGATGAAGCCCAGTGGGTTAACGTTTGCATGAGAGCCTGAGAAGAACAACGTTCTAACTGGGAGAAACTGAACAGACACAAAATGCCGTTGAGAGAGACACACCGTAAGTGTTGTTCAATAAATGTTTACTTGAGGTAAGAAATTTTGTGTATGGAGGAAAAAAAGAGAAACAGCCAAAGATAGCAGCAAAAAAAAAAAAACAAAACAAAACAAAAAAAAAAAAAAAAACAATCGGTATCCTATATTGGCCATCAGCTGTCCTGATTATGTAAAAAATCAGCATCAGCCATAAAAAACCCATATCGGTCAAGGGCTCTTGAGGCTCTAGCCCTTATATCAAGCCAATGATCAATGATCCAATATCACCGAAAAAAATGAAAACATCAATACATATCATCATCTTTAAGATACACCTTTATTTTGAAATTCCCACGGCATATCTGTGTCACCATTTCCATCCCAGTGCACCCCCTTCCGACAGAGCCCAGTAATAAAATTGTTAAACCATATTTTAGCTGCTTTTGTGAGTTGATATAAATGTACCTGCTTGTGTTAAATGAGCATATGATATCATCTAACATTTAATGATTGCAGACCCCTAAATTTAATCAAATGAAAATCATATTGTGGTAGATTTTATGATATCAGCAAATATTATATTGTTGTCTAAAGAACCATATTGTGATGAAACTTGTGATTTACACCCCTTACAGGTAGTAACCAGGGCTGTGTGTGAAAGCACTCACAAATGTTAAAACTTTAAATTGTCTTTGTACTTTTCTTTACATTAAACCATCAGTAGTTACATCATCACAGTCTTTAATTATTATAAGCACATAATCACGCATACACAGTGCACAATTAACACTTCATCATGTCTTATATAGTATGTATACTTATTTGTGGTTAAATACTCTGTGTGTTTACTATATATACTATGTTACAATATAGTGGACTATATATTGAGTTTACTGTCTTGTAATGCTGTCCGAATGCACAGTTAAAATTATTTTACCTTATATAGTGGACTCAAAGTATCCCACAATGCATCACGAAAAGTAGTGGACAATGATGGTCACTAAACGAACATTATATACCATCATGCATCGCTCTTAAAATGCAAAAATACTGTTTTTTATTGTGAGCAGAGCAGCATATCACAACACAAATGGTGTTTGTATTTATGCATTTGGGAAAATACGCATTTTGCCCGCACATTCACAACTGCCGTTAGTCCTTACCGTTCACAATACCCTAGACATACAGTATATGCTGTATCACTGCTTACCAAGGGGAACTTAAATTCACTAAGAGCATTTCGCTAAGAGACCATTGAATGTATTTATCACAAAACTATGTCTGTATTTATTATGGATGGTTTACCACCAGATCTTGATCTGGCACATTTTACTTGTGCGATAGCAATAACATAAATAACGGTGCCAAGAAAATGACATGAGTAGTGTGCAAAAGTGTTTTTTTCTTTGTTTTTTTTTTTAAATTTTGTCGATGACTAGTGAGTTGGGAATCGAATGAGTGAATGATTACACAGAAGCCACCGCTGGCAAAGTGCCCTTCAGCAAGGTGCTAACCCACAGTGACCCAGTACTGTGCTACTGGTACTTCCTAGTGGTACAATAGTTGTTTGTCTCGGGAGGAGATGTGCTAAATGACTAAATCCTAACAGCACACTATTTCACAGCAAAGTGCACAGCTCAGAATTCCCTCTAAAATCCACTTGCAACAGTAGAACAGTGAGTCTAAACAAGGCTAATTACAGTCAAACGGAAATGTAAGGCAGAGTATACGTACCCATTCATTATACACACAAAGATATTGACAATGTGGTACTTTGTTTCACAGACCCAAGATTGAACAAAGAGCTTTCTATTGGACACATACAAATACTGGGCCAGGAACCATCATCTCCAGTCCACCACCATGTATACAAGAAGCACACACTCGTCTCGTTCTGTTTCACTCATTTAGCTACTGGCTTTGCTCTCATCATCTAATGGGAAACGCTATTTTAATTTCTATTGATGAACACTACTATATGTCTGCTGGTGGTGTGTTTATCCACAGTTACATGCTGTTGTAACTGTGTGGCAGAGAAGGTAATCAAATTTTAATAAATGCATCAAGTTGGTGGTCTGACGCAGATACTAATGTGATGCTTTTAGGTGCACATTAAGAAATCTATTGCGTCCCTCTTATTCCAGTGAATGAACAGCATCATGCTGATTCCATTACTAATTAAGTACAAATACGTCAAGCCAAATTATCTCGAATAATAAAAAAAACAAAATTATACCATCTAAATATAGCTGAGACTAAGAGGAACAATATCTCATTAGTTTTGAAATGCAAGTGTGGTATTATTACAAAAGAGCTCACAGCCTTCAAGGGAAATGATACTTCAGATGCTGTTTGTCATGTTTTATCAGTTAATGAGATTACTGATGGCGTACTTCCACTCAGAGAAGACTGAATGCTTTAACAGGATCTGAAAATGCACCTTAAACTGTACGAACGCACACAAAAATCTGAATAAAATATCATGACATTTTGTCCTGACATTTTGTCATGATATTTTTGTAGTTGCTTTGTATTGTCTCGTAGTGTCATAAAAAGAGGAAAAGCAGACCAGTTTTAAGGTCAGAGTTCAAACTAATGACATCACACAGATGACGTTCCTGATTTTAATTAATAATTACGTGTTGAATTATCCCTACACTGACATTTAACCACTGCAAGCATCTTCTCTTTCAGACAATCAAATAAATCACTGAATATATATCTGACATATGGCTAGGGGTGTAATAAAGTATTGATGCACATAAGTATTGCGACATTTTGTTGTGCAATACTATTCTCCAAAACACTGTGCTGATTTTCAGTTAACCTCTTAAAAATTTGAAGGTCTGTCGGTGGGCCTGGCTATTCAGTCTTTTGGAGCAAGTATCGGGCTCAGTTTTAAAGCTAGTGAAGTTACGGGCATCATATGAATATGAAAGTTTGGGGCAAAAACAATGCAGTTTTTATATTCAGTATACATTTGTTGTTTTTGCCTATTCTAAACTGTTGTATTTCTGGTGTCCTAAAATCTAATTTAAAAGATATTGCAATATATCACCTTGCATACAGTATCATATATTGTGATATACTGAATCGTTATCCTGGTGTCATGATGCGTATCATATCACCAGGTACTTGCCAATTCACAGCCCTACATGTGGCTCATATTATTTAATTTTGATGAAAATCACACAAAGTATTTTGGCAAGCAGGGTTGATACTGGAAAACCCAATAATAAATAGTAATTAAAACAAACATGCAAATCTGTGAGGTTGATATCAGTTACTTTCACAAAAGGTGAACCTAGCAAATTATAACAAATTATTGATGATTGTCCCAGTTACATGAATTCTATATTTACTTAGGTATGCATACAATATGCATTTTTCCCACTTAATGTGAAGAATGTGAGGAAAATAGCATTTTCTTCATGCATTTGCCACCCCCAAATCATAACAGAGCACCACTTTCGTCACCTGTAGACATGAACAAATGAATAAGGAGATTAATCACGTGGAGGCAGGACCTTGCTCATTGTTTGCCATTCTTCTTCCTCCTTTATTACAACCCCAGTATCAGGCCAAGCCATTTCCCCCACAGGAATGTGCTTCTCGCCCTCAAACCTGCCTCTAATTCCATTTCTGTCACATCGCCAACATCCTCTCATTCCCCTCCCCTTCTTCTTTCTTTACTGGCACTGTCACAGACATCGACCCTGACCCCTCCCTTCCTCCCCTCATCCCCCAATCCATCTCATCACATCGACTCGGCTCCTCCACAGGAGCACCTTTCTCACTCCGTCTCTCCATCCTTCCCATTGTCTCCCCACCCATCCCCTCGTGTCCGAGACAGTGGCCACCCAGGAGGGAGATGCATCACAGTAACCTGGCAGCCACAGTCAACACTGCCAAGAAAGCACGCACGCACACACACACACAAATATATCCTATCCAACAGACAAAACAAGACCCAGACAAGTATTTTGCAATAAGAGAGTTGGCAAAGAACTGAGGGGCTGCAACCTGTTATTCTGATAATAATCTGATCAGTCTTTCTAAATATTAACCATTCAGACAAGACTAATTTAAAAACGCAAATGAGCTAAATTCATGCAAGCAAATCTAATCTCTCCAAATCAGTATTGTAGAGGTATTATTATTATGCGGCTACACGGCAGATAAAGCTCTTCGTTTCTTCTCTCAAGCTGTCTTTTGAACCACTTCTTTAGTCTACAAACGCTGTATACGCTAATAGGTGTCTGACAGGGGCTGCGTGGTCCCCAAACTCACCTTTTCTACGTTTTCCACCGTGAAGTCCAAGGCGTCCGGTGTTGCTGCTATCCTCCCCGGCGTCTCCATATCTCCGCTGAGACGGAGCTGTCAAATGATCAAAGAGGAGCAACACATTCAGGAGCTGACAGCCACCGTTAAACTCCTCTTTATCGGCAGTACAATTTCCAAAATATGTCCACAACAGAAGTTAGAATGAGTAAGTTAGCTCGACGACATCATCATTTTAGACATAAAGATGACACGAGAAGCTAACCGGCAAGCTAACGTTAGCTCGTTTAACTTACGAGCAAGCTAGCTGACGCTAACATGCACTATGGGAAATGCTATAGCAACGGCTAGCGCCGCTATGCTAACGACAAACTAGCTAACGTAGCATTGCATGTAAACTGACGCGACCCTTGTGTCAAATGCAGCCAAGTGAGACAGATATACTAACATTTTCCGAGTGTGACAGCATTACCAAAACAGTGCCGTCCCCGTGTATTACTTCCAGGCTGTCTAGAGAGCCAATATTTTCACACCTTTCTGTCCTGCGACGGTATGAAACGATGCTGGCAGCTCCCTGCCGCTTTTCTGCCTCTGCTCCGTCACCGAGGGCTTTTTGGTGCATTCACGTACTGTGGGAAATATTGTAATCTCAGTATAACCGGTCAAAACACGGTATACAAAACAACGATTTCTAAAGTGCCCGAAATATTAAACGTAGAAAATATACAAAATTTGAAAAATTAGCAGAATTTAGGCATCATTTTTGATTACGCATTATAAGTCTTCGGTTATTTAGACAAACAGCTGCTTATATTTCGGCCTCGTTTTGTCATTTTTTTGCGGCCAAAACTCTTAGGCTTCCTCATATATGAACAACATTTGAATGCGGCATTTCCCCCTCAATCCAATTAAATGTCATCCTCACATTATGAGGATGATGGCAGCTTTAATGAGCATATTGATGTGGTGAGGTTTGGCAGAGAATAAATGTTTGTTAGACACGTACCCCATAAATAAACCCTTCAAATGGGTCTCACTTACCTGAAAATATGGAAGATGTTTCAAAACATGCAAAAATAGACATAATAGGCTGTTCATAGGTGTATGCCTCGCCTCTACTGAAGGAATCTGTTACAAAGTCTTCAGTCAGACACTGGGTTGTTGTACTGGTGGAAGCCTCAAATAACAACAAAAGGCTCTGTGTCTGTACTACCCTGGTGAATAAAGTAGTCTAAAGTATGCTATATACTAAATGTCTACGGCACATTCAAGTGTACTAGCATGCAGCCTACTAATTTGTATACTTAAAGAGTGTTAAAATGGAACAAACATCTGTGTATTTATTATACTGTCATTGTACAATAGTACTACAAAAGCTCAAGTGTTTAGTGTACTTTACTGTATTAGAGTACTGCATTTTATGAGTACTACAATAGCATTACAGTTAGTGGTCTAATAATATGTACAATATACAGTATGTGTATAGTAATGTACTAATATACAGGTAATATAGGCCTTATAATTTACTATAAGTATGTAAGAGTAGGAGGGACTAATAATGATAACCTCGATTCACAGCCACAGATCAGCGACGGACCAGATTTACTGAAGACAAGCCAGAGTGAAGGAAGAGATGTGTTCATCAACAGCAGCAGTAACACACTGGTTTAAATTTAACATGTGCGTCAGTGATGCTGCCATTTAAACAGACTGTAGAGCTGTGCGAGCACAGCTGCTGTGTTCACCGTTGCTGTTTGCCATGTAAACTAACATGGAGCAGGAGGAGTTCAGAGACCATTCATACGTGCAAATTAGGACTGATTAAAATATTTAATTGTGATTAATTGTATGATTGTCCATGATTAATCGAGATTAATTGCAAAATAATCATACATTTTTATCTGTTCAAATGGTACCTCAAAAGGAGATTTGTCAAGTATTTAGTAATTTTATCTACATGGGAGTAGGCAAATATGCTGCTTTATGCAAATACATGTCTATCATCTGCAACCGCTTATCCCGTTCAGGGGTGTGGGGGGCTGGAGCTGATCCCAGCTGACATTGGGTGAATTCAGGGTACACTCTGGGGCTGACATATAAACACAGACAACCATTCATGCTCACATTCACACCTACAGGCAATTTAGATTCACCAATGAACCTAACCAGCATGTCTTTGGGAGGAATAAAGCTGGAACAAAGCCGGAAAACTGGGAGAAAACCTCCGTTTACACTGGGAGAACATGTAAAATCCACACATTAGTGCCCCAAGCCAGATTCGAACCTGCGATCCTCTTGCTGTGAGGCAACAGAGCAAACCACTGCACCACCTGCAAGTACTATATATGTATTTTCTCGCAAAAAATTTTAAATCAATTAATGACACAAAACAATGACAAATATTGTCTAGAAACCCCACAGGTAATACAGCATAAAAAATATGCTCAAATCAAATCATATATCATTGCCTCAAACTGCATGTGATTATCATAAAGTGGACATGTCTGTAAAGGGGAGACTCGTGGGGACTCACAGAACCCATTTACATTCACATGTCTTGAGGTCAGAGGTCACGGGACGTCTTTGAATATAAGTATAACAAGTATGACATGAAACAGCCCTAATGCAAATATCTTAAGCTTCTTTTTCAGACATATATAATGAATATATGGGGAATACATGTAGGCTATGTATCACACTTTTCCCATCTATGCAATAAAAAGAGTACTAACACAATTAACTGTTAAATACCAATAATATAGCTGGAAGTATAAACTCCAGGTCTTTCTGGAAGTCATCTCCATAATCACAACACTAGACAATGACAATGTCAGCAAAACATATTGAAAATTATGAGACATATACAAACAACAACAAAGAGGCAACCAAGTATTGATTACCCCATTGGTATCACTGAACTGAAAATGAAACTACCCTCAAAATTGATGGGATGTTGAATGAAACAATAAAACCCAAACAGAAAAATTTCAGTGTTATAATGCCAGAACCCTCCAAATACACATCTGGTCTCTCCTGTACAAACAAAAATCAATGTATGAGTTATAGATCTCCAAAAAAGCCTTATAGTGTTTATGTTGATGAAGAATATTGGCTTTACACTTTACAAACAGGCTGATAATTTAACAGAAAATCTTTAATGTATAGAAACCACCAGGTAACGTGGAAAAAGGGGGAATGATCTTCTAACGGTACTTCAGTTCTAAGTAAGACTATTTTTAGGATTGAGCGTTAATCTCACAGGAACTCCGTGGAGGTGAATGAAGTCATTGTGGGTTTGTGGTGTGTAATCGTTAACTCGCTGGAAATACAGCCACCAGAGAAGTTTTGCAATATAGGCTATATACCTTATCTCTCTCTTTCTATATATACTGTATAGGCGACTGTAGTTTCAACTCTCTCCAACCAAACCATGGTCCACAAGGTGAGAATCCGCTGTGGAGCCACAGCGCCTCCATGTGGACCAACGCAGACATCACACTGCAGTTAAACCCTGCAGAAAACGCCCGTTACGCGACAGAAAAGTGAGGATGATAAAGAGTTTAAGCTTCCAGATCAAGTCAAATACCTCAAAGAATATGTTTATTAATAAATCCTTCTATTATAAACACTTCATGCTGTCCCTGATGTGGCCTACATTTGGTTTTATTTACTGATTTATTTCTTCATACAGCTTATATTATGTAGCCTACACTTGGCTAATATTTATTGATTTATATCTTCATATAACTTATACTATAAAGCCGACACTTTGTTTTATTTACTGATTTAAATCTTCATGTAGCCTATATTGTGTAACCTACACTTGGTTAATATTTATTTATTTATATCTTCATATAACTTACACTATATACCCCTGATATTGATTTATATCTTCATATAACTTATACTATAAAGCCGACACTTTGTTTTATTTACTGATTTAAATCTTCATGTAGCCTATATTGTGAACTACACTTGGTTAATATTTATTGATTTATATCTTCATATAACTTACACATATACATTTGAATATTTATATTTATATTATAAAACACAAATATTTTTTTTTATTTAATAACAATTTTTTAGCCTACACTTGGTTAATATTTATTGATTTATATCTTCATATAACTTACACTATATAGCCTACACTTGGTTAATATTTATTGATTTATATCTTCATATAACTTACACTATATAGCCTACACTTGGTTAATATTTATTGATTTATATCTTCATATAACTTACACTATATAGCCTACACTTGGTTAATATTTATTGATTTATATCTTCATATAACTTACACTATATAGCCTACACTTGGTTAATATTTATTGATTTAAATCTTCATGTAGCTTATATTATGTAGCCTACATTTGGTTTTATTTACTGATTTATTTCTTCATAAAGTCTATATTATGTAGCCCACACTTGGTGAATATATATATTTTTTTAATTTATATCTTCATACAGCCTAAATTATGTGTACAAACACACAGCATTGCAGGCCCTTATAAAACACAAATATCAGAATACAGCCCACAAGTAATAATATATGATATATTAAGTAAGAGGCTAATAAAACCCAGACGGTTTTGAGTATATTGTATTTTGTAAATAAACAAATAAATAGATAAAACAGACTACAAGCTCAACAGGCTGCAGTCAAACCTAAGTCAAAAAACATTTGCACTATTTTTCTGATACTGATAAAATGCTAAAAATATTATAAATAAATATAAATCTAATGTTTTTTCTTTTTTTAAATTTTTTGACTCACTTAAACCATACCTGTGCTTCATTGTCCAAGATACAAAATCGTTGCATTATACAATATCAGTGTATAAGACAACAGAATATGCCATAACATAATCATCATATGCAAATCCAAAAGCAGCACTTTTTAAGTGAGGGGATCAATAAATAAATAAATAAATAGATACCACTTTAATAATATAAAATATATGCAATTTGAAAAATGTAAAAATAAATACAATTAAAAAAAGAGAAGAAAAAAGATGTTTTCCATTTAGAAGCACTTAGCCTTAGAAATAAATTAATTAATTGCTGTGACTGTCAGACGTGAAGTAGAAGTAACTGAATCTCAGATCAGCATCTAAGATTTTTCCAAGAGGTGTACTCTGATAGTATCGTTATTATTTATTTCTAAAATCTGATAATCTGAGAACACAGCATTTTTTTCCCTTAATATTGACAGATAATTTAACACTTCGGCTATATTTCGTGTGGGTTTTTATGCGAGTGAAAAACTGTTGTCATCAGCACATGCGTGCCTTGTGGGTACAGTACCCACAAGGTGTCAGGCTTCCTACTGATTAAGCGTTACGGCACAGAGTCAAACCCACTGACTATTTTGAACAGAGAACACGTGGCAGAGAGAGAGAGAGAGAGAGAGAGAGAGAGAGAGAGAGAGAGAGAGAGAGAGAGAGAGACGCACTCTCTCCAGCCACGCAGACACTGGCAGAGCTGCTGTCTGTCTGCAGTGGGTTGTACAGCCGCGGCCGTCCTCCTTCCTGGATCATAAACCCTGAAAGTCTGAGATCGGACGGTGAACGAGACAGAAAGCAGAGTCCACTTCTCGTCCCAGTGTAGAGGATTGGATCCTGGAGGACAGACACGATGGAGACCAAACTGTGGATTGCTCTTTGTGCGCTGCTGCTCGTTAACTTGGGATCCGCTGATCATGGTAGGTTTTATCTGCTTATTTCATCTATTGAGTTTGGTTTGTTTATCATTCAAGTCACATCAAGTTTAAATGGGCTAGAAATAGTCACACTGGTTTACTGTACCACACACACACACACACACACACACACGCACACAGTGCTAGAAAGTACAGTTTTGAGGTACTTGTATATTATTCCACAAATTGAGGGAAATATTGTACTTTTTTCGCCACTAAATTTATCTGGTAGCTGTAGTTATATTGCAGATTCAGGTAAATATACAAAATCTAACTGACAAATTAATGATGATGTATTATTATAGATTAGATTAGGCTCCACCTTTACCAGCTCCACCGTTAAAGTTCACTTCCTGGGCACTGCCGAAGTGTCCTAGAGCAAGGCACTGTCAAACCATTGGCCTGTATATTAAATGTATATTAGCTGTGTACAGTATAAGCTGTATATTAAATGTACTGTGTATATTAGCTGTATATTAAATGTATAGCAGCTGTATACAGTATAAGCTGTATATTAAACTATTGTTGCTGTATATTAGCTGTATATTAAATGTACTGTATAGTAGCTGTATAGTATCTGTATACAGTATAAGCTGTATATTAAATGTATAGCAGCTGTATACAGTTTGAGCTGTATATTAAATGTACTGTATAGTAGCTATATAGTATCTGTATACAGTATAAGCTGTATATTAAATGTACAGTAGCTGTATACAGTTTAAGCTGTATATTAAATGTACTGTATAGTAGCTATATAGTATCTGTATACAGTATAAGCTGTATATTAAATGTACAGTAGCTGTATACAGTTTAAGCTGTATATTAAATGTACTGTATAGTAGCTGTATAGTAGCTGTAGAGTAATTGGCCTCTACTCATTGTATGCTGTGTACAATGTGTGACAATAACATTATGAGGTACTTGTACTCTCTTTGAGTATTTATATGTTACGCTATTTTGTACTTCTACTCCACACATTTCAGAGGGAAATATTGTACTTTTCCCTCTTATACATTTATCTGATAGCTGTAGTTATTTTGCAGATTCAGGTTAGTACACAAAAAATAACGGACAAATTAATGATGATGTATTATTACTTGCTCCAACATTAAAGTGATGAACACATTAATGCATTAATAATAATAACCCAGTAATATAAAACATATTCTGAAATGGACTACTATACATGATGTATGATACATGATACTAGTTTTGGTACTTTAACTATATTTGATGTAAAATGTAAATGTAACTCAGCTTTTACTGTCACACAGTACAGAACACAGTAGAATTCATTCATTCATTTAACCCGTCCCAGTATTAGGAGCTGTGGGCAGCTACTATGTAGCATCCGGGGAGCAGATTGGGGTAATTTTGCATCTTTTTTGTCGTTTTGCATCTCTTTGTTGATTTTTTGTGTCTCTTTGTTGTTGTTTTGTGTCTCTTTGGTTTTGTATCTCTGTGGTTGTATTCTGTCTTTTGTAGTTTTGCATCCCTTTTTAGTAGTTTTTCTTGGGTTATTATTTTTAGTTTTGCATCTCTTTTTAGTCTTTTAGTCTCTGACCTATTTTGTCGTTTTGTGTCTCTTTGTTGTTTTTTGTGTCTCTTTGTGTTGTTTTGTGTCTCTTTGGTTTTGTATCTCTGTGGTTGTATTCTGTCTTTTGTAGTTTTGCATCTTTTTTTAGTTTTTTAGTTTTTGACCTATTTTGTCGTTTTGTGTCTCTTTGTAGTCATTTTGCATCGCTGTGGTCATATTCTGTCTTTTTTTGGTTGTCTGGTGCATTGCTCAAGGGCACCCCTGTAATGCCCAGGTGGTGACCTGGCTACCCAGCAGCCAGCTACCGGTCCACAGTCTGTACTTGGCCCATGCTTGAGTTAAACTGTCCAGTTCCCAAGCCTACAGACTGCAATAGGCTGTATTATGTATTATTATGTATACCACCTCCAGAGACTGGAGCCATAATCCAGAACCTTAGACCACTCAGCCACACTACCTATGCTGATACTTTTGTACTTTTACTTCAGGAACATTTTGATTGCAGGACTTTTACTTGTAACAGAGTACTTCTACACTGTCGTACTTTTACATAAGTAAAATATGTGAGTACTTCTTCCACCGCTGCAGGCACGTGTGGTGTTTCTGAACATATTTCAGAAGTGAAGTGAGTTCACAGTCTGAAGTTGTTCGGCCATAAAGAGACAGCTGAGTCCTCGAGATGATCAAACTCTCCTCCAGTCAATATGTTTCATACTGGTTTCAAATCGCAGCTTTAAATATTATTTTTTTCTTTTTGAGCCTCTGCTATTTGTTTTAACAGCCTCGCGCTTTATCTGTCACATCCTCCCCTCTCTGCTTCTTCCTCTTTCTGCTTGCATTGCATTGACACTCATCTCACATATCCTGCACTCTCACCCACCTTCCGCTTCCTCTCCTACCTGTTTCTAAACGCTTTCTCCCCCCTGCTCCTCTCTTTTTCTCCATTAGTGCCTCTCACATAAAAGCAAAATGAGACTATTGACATTTGAACAGACTTTATTGGGCAGAACTGTCCCATCAGCTCCTCCGGCTGAAGTCCAGATGAACAGAAACCAGCTCATCTCCACTGGTGGACGTTTACTGGCTGTAAATGAGCAGGAAAGAACACTGTGATAAATGACACCTCTAACTATGTGCAGCAGCACACTGTCATTTTACTGGCTTCATGCTAATTGGCCTGCTCTGTAGTGCAGCGAGGAGGCTTTATGAACAGATTTTAAAGCAGCGCCACCAGACTTTATAAAACGTTGATTGTATGCATTTGCATATATAGAGATGAAATCAAAACCCAGGATGTCAGTCAGGAAGGACTTTTGACTCGTAGTCAAATATTAATAAATTCTTTTATTTTTCTTGACAGTAACTCAAACCTTCAATTTATGACCAGAAAAGGAGATTTCTCTGAGCTTTTCTCAGCAAAGAACATTAAAAAATATCCAATCTTTCTCCTTTCTGACATTATTATTATTATTATAATATTGTCAAAAGGCTTTTTATTTCACTTCGCCAGCTGCCTTTCTAATCCACTAATCACATTTCCATATTCTCTCTCTTTAAGTAAAGTGCGAGATGTTCAGTAACCTACGGTAGATAAAACAACCACAGGTCCCAATAAAAACACAATAAGTTGATTGTGATGAATTTCTATCATCGGGATAATCATGAATATGCGTGAATATATCTGTGATGCAATAACAATATGTGTTTCCTAATCAAAATGTAAAGTAATGTGATTCCAGTATGTTTTAATTTGATAAGTGGATAATTTGTCAATCACAATTATTATGGAAAAGATAATCAAGACATGAAATTCATATCATCCCATACTTACCTTCTTCATCACAACACACAAAATCTGAAAATAATATATTAATATCCAAATAAAGAAATCCCAGTTATGATATGCAATACTATACATACAGTAAAATACATTTAAAAGTGGAAAAAGTTCAAAGGCAAAACTATCATTTGTTGTCTCATTTTGTCTGTTATTTCTGAAGATGAAGTCCATCTCATGTTTCATCATTGATTTAAAAATGCACAGATTATGAGACATGTAAAGAGCCACACAGAAGAACAAGAGCCACACATTCAAAGAGACATGTTTTCGCTCATTTTGCATCACTTCGTAGTAATTTTGCATCTCTTTGTCACCATATTCTCGTCATTTTGTGTCTCTTTTTAGTCGTTTTGCCTCTTGGTGGTCATATCCTGTGTTTTTTGGTAGTTTTGCACCTCTTTGTCATCGTATCCTGTCACTTTCTGGTCATTTTGCTTATCTTCATTATCATATCTTCTGTCTCTGTGGGTGATTTGTGTCGTCATATCCTGTCTCTTTCTGGTAATTTTATGCATGTTTGCCATCATATCTTGTCTCTTTCTGGTTGTTTTATGCCTCTTTTTGGTTGTTTGTATTTATTTGAGACATCCCACCAAGAAATGTTAACAGTAACTTCAAACAGAGGCTCAGGCTCAGGGGCCACCTACTGTAACCTGTTGGGCCCCGGAGCCTGAGCCCAGTCGGCATATTCAGTAATCTGTCCATGGATTTAAAGACTACACTTCTTAGTAATATGTCCTTTATTTCTGATGAGATCTTCAGCTTAGGTGATTTGTTTTGTTTGTAATGCAACGTTATACGTAATTAGTTGGTCTTTTCTACAAATGTACACAATTTTGGTGTCTCATTTAAGTCCATGTGGGCTTTGTGACACATTAAATAACACAACTAACTAAAAGTGAATTTAGGCTCTTACATGTAACTTAATAAGACCTGGAACTGCAGAAGAAGATGAGAGGCGAGAGGCATGGCATGCAGCTTGAGAGGTCACACAACAGTTGGCAGTAAACACCTGAAATAAGTCCAGATGAAAAGGCCATGGAGAGTGTGCTCAGAGCTGTCTCCAGCTTTTTCAATCATGCGCTGTGAAAGTGGGGCTTATGGGATTTTACGGTAGCAGTTAGACAGCTTTTACACAGAAGGTATTACTGATAGGCACGTCCAGCGTTGAGTGCAGACATCTGCTGTTCCTCTCACTGCTGCTTCCCGAGGTACATGCTGCATTGGTAAGAGCCTGTAATATCTAGACAGAGGAATGTGCAACACAGGAAACAGTGCTTCTCTTTATGAATCTACTCTGAACGCACACACAGACACACATACATACAACATACTACAGCATTTGACCTGCACAGCTCTAATGGAGCTAAAGTGAGGGAACAAGGCCAGTATTATACAGCCGAGCAGCACCTCCGTCTATTTATGAGTGAGTCTGTTTTTGTATCGTTTAGAGTTCAAACAGGTCTCTCTCTCTCTCTCTCTCTCTCTCTCTCTCTCTCTCTCTGTGTGTGCTGATGAGCTGAGTGAGTGATTATGGAGGTAATGAAAGGCATCATGGCAGTGTGTTACTGAGCGGTAATGACATTACATTACAACAGTGCTCTGGTCTTCATCAAAGAAGTAGGTAGAAACAGAAATGGAGACAGTAAAGAGATCAAGAGAGAGGAAAGAGAGAGAGCGTCACTAAAAGGATATTACGTAAAAGACCAAAGGTTTTGTGCTCTGCAGTGATGTTTTACACTAATGTGACTGTGTTGTGCGTCATTGCAATTCTCAGTATCCATTCAGTGGTTCCCAACCTGAGGTCCAGGTCCCTCAAAAGGTCTCATGACATGATCAAATAACAAGAACAAGAGTGGCTTGCAAAGAATATATTATGCTTATCATATAACTCTATGTGGCTTTACAGAAGTACGGTGTCCTTAAACTACATGTCCCACAATGCATCTTGATTTTGTTACATCCGCACTGAAGCGTCTCAATATCACCGGTTTCCAGCAGCAGCACTCTAGCAGAGTGATGGGGTCGTAAAAAAATATGAATAGTACCAAAACGTCCAAGAAAAGAAAAGTTGATGCAGAGGGAAGGAAATTTACTGAGAGACAGAAAGAGAATCCATGTTAGTGGTTAATGGAGAGCAGCCGGTATGTCTTCTTTGCTACGAGGCAGTAAAACACTGTCACACCACTGTCATCTACCACATGATCAGTTTATACGCCACAGACTGAACGTTAGATCAGAGCTCATTGATCTGTTGGACTATAGTTCTGCCCCTCTCAACTCCGACCACAAAGTTAATCAAAGTTAATGGAATAAATTGAGTTCGATAATATTTGTGTGATGGTAAAAAAAAGACCTTTATTATTGACTTGAGAATTATTTTGATCTTTGATGGATGAGTAATGATGAGGGTTTCTTAATCTCATAAATTCACGGGATTTATGTTATAATTACACAAAGAAATGAGTGTGTGTGCTCACATACAGTAATTTTGTGTCTACATTCATGCATATATTGATGCACAAGCATGTGTTTTTCTTTCTGCTTGCAATTATTTTCCCTAGACTTCTGCTTTCAGAGCTAGTTATTAAATAAATTATTACTAAAACTGATAACAATCAAATGCAGAGGCAATTTTGTAATATGATCAAGAGTAGATATATTTATATAGTCTTACAATTACAACCGGCCCTTTGAGGGGAACCATGGTGCTGATGTGGCCCTCGGATGAAACTGAGTTTGACGCCCCTGGTTTAGTCTTTGGACTTGGCGGGAAGGTATCAAATATTTTCAAGTGAAAAGGTTCAAGTGAAGTTAAGAGTCACTGGTGTTAAATTCCAAGTCGAATTGTAAGTCTTTTATGATTTTGTCAAGTGGAGTCTAAAGTCATCAGATTTGTGAGTCCACACCTCTGTCACGAGTAGCTTCACTTTAAACGTGTCAGAGCCACAGTGGTTGGGAGCCACTCCTAATGCAAAAGAAAATCAGGACTTGCAAGACATGTTATCTTCCTGTCCAACACTTTAGCACCAAAGCTCCTGTTTGCTTCAATGAAGCTGCTCACTGATCGATAGAGGACTCTGGATGCATTGATGTAACTCTATAAATTGCTTAGTTGAAAGCAGTGCAGCAGTAACTTTCCCTGGATAAATAATACATGTGTTATGTTTTTCATTTTTACTAATTGTTGTTTGGACCAACAGTCGCCTGTTCTGACTAAACTGATTTAGATGGTTATGCAGTGTGCACCTGTTTGCCTGGAATAATGAGCAAATAAGCTGTTAATGACTCTGAGGACATGACCAGAGACTGATCATTATCCCGCTGTGACTCTCCTCATCAGATGACGACCACGCTGCTGCCTCCTCTGCTTCAGAAAGTGCTCCTGGCGAGGAGGCGGCCCCTGAGGCCCCAGTTGTGCCTGGTTCTGGCCCGGACCTCACCGGTCATGTTACTACTGCACCGTCACTGAGCGGCTCCGACACAGAAACAAGTTCAAAAGGCACTGTGAGCGCCAGCACAACTAAAGAAGAGGAAATCATCCCTGTGACGCCCGAACCAAAGAAAGATAATGGTAACTATGCAACTCCGTATTCCTAATGCTGTTATTCACTATAAGAAAACACAACGGCAGACTGATGGAAGACTGAATGAGTTACCTGACTAGTCAGCTCTGTGGCAAACAAAGGTGATGTGATGCTGTGGTAGGTTTGCCCGTCAAAAATTAATAAATACAAATGGAGGCGATGAAAATGCATATGACTTGAAAAATGGAGTGATAATTTATCAAATGATTTGATTTATTTAAAGACAATTTGTTGTAACATAGCTGTAAACAGAGCCATGTGTCATCATTTTCACTCTTACAGTCATCTTTCATAACACTAAATTACCATTTATCATTTAAGTCGCCGCAAGGGTGGAAGTAACAAAAAAATAACTGATGAAAAGGGAAGTGATGACAATGCTTACGAATTAATAATGGAAGTGATGAAAATGTATGTGAATTGAAAAATAGGGTGATAATTTATCGGGTGATTTGACTTATTTAAAACCGATTTCACTAAAAAAGTCGTAATATGATGAAAACAGAGCCATGCTTCATTGTTTTCACTCATGACAAGTGATGAAAATGCTTCCGCATTATAATGGAAGTGATGAAAATGTGATATGTGTGATAATTTGTCAGTTGAGTTGATAAACTTGATTGAGATTTTATTTGAAACAGTGTTGATCTGATAATCAACTGTCAACCCTTCACAACACCCAACTGGTATTTATCGTTTTTGGTTACCTCCGCCCAAAATGTCAATCAAAAATCACGCCCACCGACAGAAAAATTCGACAGTAGAGCAGATTATCAGAGAAACAGTGATTCAAATAAAATGTCAAATCAACTGACAATTTATCACTATCACAATTTTCAGTTCACATACATTTTCATCACTTCCATTAGAATTTGCAAGCATTTTCATCACTTCCCTTTTCTACAGTTATTTTTTGTTTCTTCCACCCTTGAGGCCACTTTCCTTAAATGATAAATGCCAGTTGAGTGTTGTGAATGTTGAATGTTGTCAAAACAATGAAATGTGACTCTGTTTTCATCATATCACGGTTGTTTTCGTCAAATCGACTTTAGTCAGATCACTTGATAATTTATCATTCATTCTTCGATACACATGCTTTTTCATTTGTTACTTCCACCCCTCATATCATAGTTTGTCACATAGCAGCAGCAGGTGGCTCAGCGTTTAGGAGCTATATTTAACAAAGTCCTTATCTCTGTTTTCCATGTCCAGATGTGGGCCACAGAGTGACGGACTGGGTGAAAGCTCAGGCTGCTTTTTAATAAAGTGGAGCACAGGGAAGGAGGGAAGGGAAAGAAGGGCGTTGATTAGATAGTATGTAATATGTTGGGAGAGCGAACAGAATAGACTGAGAGAAAAGCTGGTTGGTGTTGAGGAGAGAAGTGATTAAATGCTGTGTGACTTTTCACAAGTGGGTGAAAAAGGTAGAAGTGAAATACACCCCTCCCCCCCACACACACACTCTTTCTCACATTAGACTCAAATACATTCACAGGCAAAGCACTTATTTTGTGGGGAAAAACAGTTCATATTATAGTACATTTTCATTTTTACATTTTCTGTCTCCACCCAGCGCAGTTGAGGTGAACTGATTTATATTTGTGGTGCCCACAGTGTTGACACTTTTACAAGAGTGAGTCTATAGCCATGCTAGTGGCTCTGTAGTGCTTTGAGCTAAATGCTAAAGTTAGCATGCCACGTAACGTGCTCACTAGGGGTGACCAGGATTAGCAAGATAATGTGTCCAGAGTCCCTACAAATATCTGTAGTATCTCTCAAATGTCCCGGTTTTCAAGAGTCACTGACGAAATGTACTGGTTTTCCATCCATCCATTAGGGGTCGCGGGGGGGTTGGAGCTGATCCCAGCTGGGACTGGGGGAAGGTGGGTTCACCCTGGACAGGTCGCCAGTCCATCGCAGGGCACATAGAGACAGGCAACCATTCACGCTCACATTCACACCTACGGGCAATTTAGAGTCATCAATTGGCCTGCATGTCTTTGGACTGTGGGAGGAAGCTGGAGCACCCGGAGAAAACCCACGCTTACATGGGGAGAACATGCAAACTCCACACAGAAGCCGGATTTGAACCTGCGAGCCACTTGCTGTCAGACAACAGCACTAACCACTGCACCACCGTGCAGCCTGTACCGGTTTTCACTACAGTTAAAATAACAATATTATACGAACACAGACGTTTATCATGTTCTACTCAATAATGAATTTGTGTGGATGAGATAAGAGGGCCAGTGCAGTGCACCGCTGCAGTCTCTACAGAGAGGGATGTAGTGTGCTGTCAAGTCACAATCACGCATGGACACCACAGATCTGCTGGTATTTAGTGCAGTTTTTTGCTTATGTGCACATCAAACGTGTCGTTTGGATTAATTATACACAGTCCTGTCTGCGCATCAACAGGCATTTTGCTTCGCTTATATCTCCCTCAGGACAGTCCGTTCCTGTCAGTCTTTCACCCGATGTCGCCAGAATGTCTGAGCTCTGCAATTTTAATTATAATAGCCTGAGGCTGTGACGAGCAAAGTGACGTGATTGTTCGGGCTCAAAACTAAGCTGAAAAATAATGTACGTAGGCCCAGACAACAATTTCCTCTGATAAAAACTCGCTACAGGACTGCCGTACTGGGAGTGCGTCATGACAGGGATAGTCCTGTGATTAAAGCGGGAGAAAGTAGTGAATGTGATAAATCAGGACCGGCACAGCCTCTAATGCACCACCCCATAATAATGCCTTCTTTCTGATCTCATCCATGGATGTATAAAGAGAACTGGATCCAGCGTTGGAGGCGGGGCCCCGTTCATTTCCTATGAAAGTTGCTCAGCGGCACATGAAGGGAAAATGGGTTCAGCTTCCATCTGGAAAAGTACCCGGATCTTCTGGGGTCTTCCAGGTCTCATTGGGCCCTACTGCGTATGTCCGATATGCGCAGTCGTGTCCGCTTGGCCACATGACTCGGTCACAGGGTCACAACTTCACAATTTGCGCTGTCCTCAGGGTCTGGGTCTCCATAGACATAAAATAGAAGAAGGAAATATTCAGCTATTAGGGTGTTTTACAACTTTTAGGACCTAATTTAAATCAGGGCTATCTCAGGAAAACTTGGAAGGAATTTCTTCAATTTTGGCACAAACTTCCACTTGGATTCAAGGATGAACTGATTAGATGTTGGTGGTCAAAGGTCAAGATCACTGTGACCCCACTAAACATGTTTCTGGTCATAACTCATGTATTCATATGCTACTTATGACAATTTCACACAAATATCTAACAGGATGAAATGATAAAATGATGACATTTTGGATGCAAACTACATCTTGACGGGTTGGTGGAGGCAAACAACCAGAAGACAGTGATTCTAATAGTGTTTCTTTCTCTTTGTGTAGCTACCAACACCATCCTTCCCACAGAGGCTGCCGTTCCTAAAAACAGTGGAAACCCTTCAGATCAGCCAACATCACAGCCTTCAGTCCCTCCATCTGGGAACGACACCCCCACCACCAGCACCACCATCACCGGCCCCCGACACTCACCTCACATCACTGACGCGCCGACCACTTCGCCACCCACTAGCACACCACATCATGCTGCACTTCCTGCCTCCGTGGCATCATCAGTGTCACCTGCTCCCAGTGAAACCAGCTTATCCACTTCTGTCCCAACACCTGAGCCACCAGAACACGACGTTACCACCACAATCATCATCGCCCAGTCCAGTTCAAACTCCAGCACCACCTCCCCTAAAGAGACCCCCAATCCTGAGTCAACAACGCTCTCATCTCCACAAAACGCTTCACAGTCCCACAGACATCCCGAGACCTCCAGCGAAGCCCACCTTACAACCGCCATCAACCTGCCGAGCAGCTCCTCCGCCCAGGCCAAACCCCACCCGGACTCCCCCTCCCAACTCAACGTTGGGGATGACCGTAAGTGCACGATATCTTCTGTGTTGGTGTGGATCATAGATATAAAACAGCAGATGTGACATTACATCATAAATAATGTGATAATCGTCCACCATCTTACCAGCCTGAGTGTTTGGTGCCTTTGAATGGGGTCGTGTTTACGAGAAGAGTCCATATGAACGTCCCCCTCATGTCCTGTTTACAACCTCGTAAGAGCATAATAAGTTAATATATTGTAATTTTAGTTGTATATTGTTTTTCTTCATAATTTTAAAAGTCTGAGGAAAATGTTGATATTTCCAATGACCTCATCTTTCTCTTCTGTCATTATGTCTTTGCATTTCCTGCATTATGTTTCCCGCTTGCTAGCTTGCTAAATTGTCAGCCTCTGTGGCTTCTAGACGCCGATGATAATGTTAATATTGCCGTGAATGCAGCCGTGATCTTCACGACTTCACCACTTCAATGCCAAGCATATTGTGTACAAGACTTCCCGTGTTGTAAACACAAGTTCACAAGTTTCATTTGAGGCTGGCGTCACTTTCTACACAGTAGTAGAGTAATTAACAGATTTATTTTTTACTTATGCATCAACTAAAGCTACAAAAAGTAAGTGAACTAGGTAACTTTACCATTAGCGACCAAGCGACGGACCGTCTGAGTTCAAAGTTCTCAACAGCATTGATATGTTAGCTAAACAGATGTTGTTATAATGTTAGCTATGCTAACTTAGCTCAGATGTAATTTTTAACATTAACATTATAGCAAAGTTATTAATAATGCTATAGACTATAGCACTGAATCTATTCAGGATTTCTACATGAAAGATGCTGATTAATGTAGTCTATTGGACATTCAGAATACTAAAGACAGTTCTTACATATTAAGTTCAGGCAAAATTGAAAAAATAAAACCAGTGTTTATAATAAAAATACACAATTATGAGATTATCTGCATGACTGAATGCATGATTTGTTCTCAAAATTCTACCAAAATCTTAGTTTTTGGGTTCATTTTAGACAGACACAGTTGTCCTACACCCATTACGCAGAATGAAAAACAGTATTGGTGTATTGGTAGAATAATACAAGGATTATAAGGACAACATAAGCCTCTTTCACCATAGCTTCCAAGTTTATAAACTGTACCCAGGTAAGATGGCTGCCATATATTATATCCTGAATTGGCAAGTCATTAGAACAATTTTTTTCATTCATTCAATCTTTAATTAAAACTCAAGGAATCATTTAGGGCAACATGACAAATCCATATGACAAAAAATAATATATATAATGTGAACATAACTGTGTGAGAAGGTGGATCCAGGAGAATGTCAATCAGCTTCCCGACATCGCCAAACTGATAGAGCCAGCAACACGACCTCCTCTCCACGCCACAGTCTTCTTTGCATTTGGACATAATTTCAGATTAAAAAGTGTATTTTACAATTTGTCAAAGGTTTATTGTAGGATTTCAGTGGCTGAGTGTGCAGTATCAGCAAAACAATACAGAATTTAGTGTCACCCATATACACACATACATGTTTTATATCTATGGTTGTGGATATTGACAGAGCCCGAAGTGAACAACAAAGGCGCCGCTGTTCTTTGTTTTCCAGCACAAGCCAGTCGTCGCCTCTACACACAGACACAAACACCCACCGTCTACATCTTCTACAAGCACCGTCACCACCAAGCACTCCACAATTATGGCTCTGTTTGGGAAAGAGACAGAGGCAGTCATGGGACTCGAGGCCTCAAGAATGCTCTGTTTTCTTTCTTTTTCTGTTTTTCTCCCTCCTCCGTCTGTCTGTTAACTATCTATACTCCACCTTGAGAGGACTTTTACCATCGCAGGGGTACGGCATGGCATGTCACCGCAAAAAGAAGGAAAACCTCACTCAGCTGACCGGCTTGCCTGGACAAACTTAAAATATGAAGTTTCTTTCTGCTGCTCTGTGTGGTTTTATTAGACCATGCTTGGCATCTCGCCTCTTTCCATTCGCCAGAGGAACAGGGAGCATTCACTGCTCTGTGGTTGTTGTTACTTTGAACCAGAGGATGTATTGAAAAAAAAAATAAAAAACAGCTAAGTTTACAAAATAGTCTTCCATAGCAACGTCCATATACAGGAACACGCCGTAGACACTAACACTTCCTGCACAAACGCAGAGAGGCATCAACATAGAAAGGTCAAGCGTGGTGAGGTGAGAGATTAAACAGCACCCTTACAGAGATCTGAAACCTACTGCACTGTATGCACATACAATATAAACGGCTTGATTCTAAATCTAAAAATAAATCTTAAAGTTTTTGCCTTATAAATAAAGTGACTTAGTACAGGAAAGCTTATCATCACCATCCTGTGTTTGACATTTCTGTCCTTAGCTACATGATGAACACTAGAGCTCAAAGTGCTGCTGTTGAGTCTATATTTAGTTCCAGTCGCAGGTTTAAACAAGCGTTTAAGAAGCTGAAGTTCTGTTTGCACCATGTTAAGTCAACACCATCTCTAACCTTGTTTGCTCGCTCCAGGAGGAACGTGCCCTGCTCAAGTATCTCCTGTGTTGTCTTTGTTCCAGCGACGATGGTCCATGAGTCGCCCACATTAGACCCCCTCCTGGCTGGCCTGGTGTCAGCCTTCATCATCACTGCTGTCATCATCACTCTGCTCCTCTTCCTCAAACTGCGCCGCAGAGACAACCGGCCAGAGTTCCGCCGGCTGCAGGACCTGCCTATGGTGAGCACATCCACGACATCCACCTTCACTGCAGCGACCTCCGCGGAAATTTTCACTCACGTTGTTGAGCACAGATGTGAGATATCGTGGTACAACTTACAATACTGTAATATTACATACGAGTTGTATCCAGTCGCTTTCTTCACGGTTTATTATAGATAAAGAACAGAGCAACTTCTTGATATCAAAGTTGGGGTTAATCCTCCTTCTGTAGGATCCTTGCTTTGTCTGTTTACCTCTTTAATTGATCAGGAAGACCCGTGACCACTCTAATGAACATTTAACCTCTGACCCTCTGAAAACTTTGCCATAACTCAAGAATTCATATGCTAACTATGACAATTTCACACAAGTGTCTAGGAATGCACCGATACCGTATCAAATATCAGGCTGATACTGACTCAGATAGCTGGATCGGGTTTCGGTGACAATAGGGCCGATCTATTCAAATGTACATGTACAGTATATACTATATACAGTATATATTATACGCTGGAATTTGAATTCCTATTTAAGTTTTGACCAATTTGTTGCTGCACTAAAAGGGTTTAAACATTATAATTTAGAATTTTATAACTTTATAATTCCTGTTAATTTTTAAGATTTTTATTTTTTATTTTAATAATAAAAAAATCAGAAAATATATATCCATGTATTTATTTGTTACATTTTGCTTTACATTGTTAAGAACTGAACGAAATGATCCCAGTCACAGCAAGGCATACAGCTTATTAATTAAACTTTTATTGAATCAGTATTGGCTAAACCCAAAGACCAGGTATCGCATATCCAGACACTGGTTAGCTTAGCTTAGCACAAAAACAACAACTAGCCTGGAGTCACCACTCGTTGCATGACTCCAGGATGTTTCTGTCTGGCACATCACCACCTGTAAAGACACCATGTTTTCACACTTCATTTTTCATTAAACAGACAAGCTATAACATACTTTTTAAAGCGCGTTAGATTTGCTGGTAGGCTGATTTTGTCACCTTCGGACAGAGCCAGGCTAGCTGTTTCCCTCTGTTTCAAGTCTTTATGCTAAGCTAAGCTAACCAGTGTCTGGATGTAGCAGTTAATCAGTCTTCTCATCCAACTCTTGGCAAGAAAGTTAGAGTATTTTACTATCCCTTTGTTAAAGACTATTATTGAACCACCAGCAATGGAGATTTTTCACAAAGTTGTTTTTCTGGCTTAACTGATCAATAAAACATTAAATATGATTAATTAACAATCAGTTACAACTTATGCATTTTTATAAAAGGGACTTATATGAAACTGGTACCCAAAAATCCTCATTAATTAAAAATTGAGCACTTGTGACTATGTAGATTGTGTAAACATACGTGTTGGTATTTAATATGTATATTATTCCATTTTCCATCTGTTTAGGATGATATGATGGAGGACACACCCTTGTCCATGTACAGCTACTGATGGAGGCACGACTGAACATTTTGGCGCCCAAATACTCTCCTTGAATCCAGGCTCTTGCTGCAGCGGTTGTCGAACCTGGCCTTTCTTCCTTAATCTGCACCAAACAGAAAGAATCCTGGGTACGTGTGAGCAAACTTATCTAGATCGCTGACACGCTGCAATGGACAATGATGATATCGCCCATGTTGGGATCATTTTGGTCTATTTTGGTGCCTGCAATTACAAATTAGGCCCATGCCTCTGTTGAATACTGTTCGCTTAATATTTTTCAGCCCATGTTTTGGGGTGTGGGAGTTGTGTAATATAATTTGATTTCCCTCGTGTTGAAAAGGGTAGGTGTAAAGCAGGCGTTAATATCCATCATTTGGATGGTTCACACCTGGACACAGATTCAGTCTGTCCCGCCAGACTCTTACCTGAGGACACTGGTCTAATTTCCCTGTTTGCATTATAAAGTCTGGCAGAAAACAAAAGTCTGGCTGAGAGGAAAGAAATGAACAAATGGCCTGATTATAGTGTTAAAAAAAGTTGCACTTTACTTTTTCAGGAGTTGGACAAATGGACAAATATGTTTGTGTGAGGAAAACTGCTTGCAAGTGCAGGCATAGCAGTGTGTGTGTTTGTAGGTGCGTGAGTCTGTTAAAGGTGTATGTGTGGATTTTTGAAGGCCTGATGGGATATTTAAGTGTTTTCTCTTTTTATTTTCAGTTTCTGTGTTGAAGGTCCTGCTGCCTTTTGGCCTGATTTTGATATGTGTGTGTTTGTTGTTTCTTTCCTGGAGCCTTGTGTCCAGGAGAGAGTGCCTTACACAGTATAGGATCAGCTCTTTATTGTATATTTATATTCAAACCAACTAACTTCCAGATTTACCAGTCATTCCCAGTGCTTTGTGTGATTCCCATTTAAACGCACACACTTCAGTCTGGGTAGCTGCTCCGACACGCCTGTGTTTGAACACTTAGCCTTGAGCGACTTCACCATGAGGCGCTCATTCATACGATGACAGTTGCAGACTGAAGTCGGCCAGTGGCCTTTCCACACAATGTTGGCCTTGTCCTGTGCGTTGTAAATACTACTGATGATTGCATCATGCAAAGACAACTATATGAAAGTCTTCATTTTAGTTGCTGCTTTAGCGTTCACCAGCCACAAACACAATGTCACACTGACCGACCTGACAGCACCTTGTCCTATCGGCAGGCGAGCTCACAAATATTCCATTAATTATAGTGTATCTGCTCGGCAAATGTGCAGGAAAATGTGAGTTGAAATGAGACACTTTCAGGGCAACAGAACAACAAACTTCGACAGAAATCAATTGGAGCGAATACTTGTGTTCACAATTCAATCTTTGTGCCATGAGTAACGCCAGATGACAAATTAAAGGGAACATATCTTGAAAAACTCACATCTCACCGCTTGTGCACATACATTTGGGTATCTGGAGTGTCTGCCAACCCACAAACTGTGAATTGAGACAAACCAGTTCATTTTTTGTGGGTCACAAAACTTGTGATTCAACAAGCCATTCAGATTTGGCTCCCTTTCCTATGTGACATGCTGGCTCATAGAACAGTGGTTCCCAACCAATTTACCATAAAGCCCCCCCTACTTGTATCTGACTGCATCACCCTAAAAGAAATTACAAATCCTCAATATTAGTAAAATGATCCAGTGTATTAAATTAGTCTGTTTGTGTGGCGGGTGGGAGAGCAGTGAAAATGTAGGTTTCGAAAGGCTAAATATCCAAAAATATGGACTGAGGTGGAATATTCCTTTACATAAAAACGTGAATTTTGGATATGATCACATCCACCTTTTTCAATAAATGTTGACTTTTGAACTTTAAAACACACTGAAGTTATGGGAAATGTTTGGATAACACAACTCTGAAACAATCCTTCGTAGTCGCCACTCATCTCTCTAAAATGCTTTGCTTATACTTGTGCGATACACCGTGGCGCAGGCCTCCGTAGATGGCGCGCACACCACGACCATGCGCACAGGCGTTTCTGCTCAGCGCGTTGTTCGTTGCAATATGCTCCCAACTGCCAGGGGGCGTACAGACAAAACAAGAAGCAAGAAGTCAACGAATCTTACCAGAAGAACGTTACTAGAAAAACTAGGAAAATCTATGACAATGACGCCAGAGCAGATGGTCTATTCGTCCTTTACATGCACAGATACTATATGTCTCATTGGGAAAACAAAGCCTGCTATCGATGCTCCCCGTTTTGATGAGCTGCTGTATCACATCGAACCATACATTCAACACACCAGTAATTCTACTCATAATACTAGTGGAGTCTGAGCTTTATCCCCCACTGTGCAGATATAATGGGTTTAAATATAATGCGGCCTGCTAAGTAGCAAAAAAGAGTTTTGTAGAAATTATTCAGTAAGTGTGTTACTATGAAATCCTGGCGCACACCCTTTGTGATCTTTGGTGCCCCAGACGTGAGGTTGAGAACCACTGCATTAAAATACACTGATCAGCCATAACATTAACAACATTATGACCACTGACAGGTGAAGTGAATAACAATGATGATCTCATTTCAATGGCAGCTGGCAGTAGGTGGGATATATGAGGCAGCACGTAAACATTTTGTCCTTGAAGTTGACGTGTTGGAAACAGAAAATATGGGCAAACGGAAGGATGTTAGCAACTTTGACAAGGGTCAAACTGTGATGGCTAGATGACTGGGTCAGAGCATCTCCACAACTGCAGCTCTTGTGGGATGTTTCCGGTCTGCAGTGGTCAGGACCTACCGAAAGTGGTCCAAGGAAGGAAAACCGGTGAAGCAGCGACAGGGTCATGGGCGACCGAGGCTCACTGATGCACGTGGGAAGCAAAGGCTGGCTCCTGTTGTAAGATCCAACAGAGGAGCTGCTGTCGCTCAGACTGCTGAAAAAAGCTAATGCTGGTTCTGACAGAAAGGTGTCAGAACTTCGTGTATCGCAGTTTGTGGCGTATGAGGCTGCGTAGTCGCAGACCGGTCAGGATGCCCATGCTGTCCCAAAGTAATAGCTGATCAGTGAATATCGGTCACAGCGTAAGAACTACCTTTACAAAGGTGTGCCATATTTTTCTCACAAACCAATCAGAGCAGACTGGGCTTTATTCAGGAGGGGATCTAAAGAAGCAGGCACTAAAATGGAGCGTTTCAGACAGAGGGCGAATATACTGTATATTGAGACAGACAGGATGAGGAAAATAATGCTTTTTTTGATTTATTAAAGCATGTAAACATGTAAACCAACATACAAGTATGAACCTGGAAATGAGGATGCTATATCCCTTTGAAGGAAAAATCTACATGAAATGTCTTGGGGGCCGTACACATGTTGTCAGTATTGCTCAAACGCTGGAGCGGCGCCTATTTTTCAGGGCACGACAGCAAAAGTCTTTTCTTTCTTCTGTAAATATCAGTCTATGGATAGTCATGAGGTTAATCATTTTAGTGCAGTACTACGCAGAGCTTTATATCTGTCCCACGGACTATTTTACTCCTTTCGTCCTTCCCGTCCAAGAACGTCACAACATCCGTGAGATCCATGAAAAGTCAGCCAGACTGACGGAGCAATCGGGCAGTGTGGTTACTTTGAAGGATTTATGGAGCTAGAAATGCATTTATATTTGTTTTGACTTTGTTTGGGTTAGTCACTGAGGCTTTTAGCATCATTGCAGCTTGCAAGTTTTGGTTGCTTAGTAACGGCAGGTGCGACAGTAGCGCAACCGCCCGAGCACTTTGGATAAAAGGATGAGAGCAGCATGGCTGGTGTTTTCTATGCGTTTTTAGACGCAGCATGTGAACGGCCCCTCAGTAAGGCATTGGGCCACAGTGCTGCCCGTCACAGATTCTCTCTACTGGAGGGATGAACACCGAAAGATTTCCCCTCACTTACTGTGTTGAACCCTCTTTTTTGCTTTTGTCGCCCGTCTGTACATCCACTTCTAAATGATACAAATTGTCTGTAAGTATCCTGAATTCATAATGAGGCTTTGCTGCCATGCAGATGTGGATTATGAACTGTTGGTGTTTTATGATTAAAGGTATTTTGAAACCACCCTCTGCATTTCAGATCTCAGTTATTATTATTTTTAAAGGAACAGCGTGTCGCCTTTCAGGGGATCTACTGGTAGAAATGGATTATAATATAAATAAGTATGTTTTCTTTAGTGTATGATCAACTGAACATATCAATTGCAAAATAAAAAAAAAAAAAAACATAAAAAAACACGTCAATAGAGTGCTGCAGGGATGGCGTGTTTTTGCGGGCCAATCTCCACAAATGAACTTGACTTTTGAAGCATAAATTAAAATTGACAGAAGTAAAAGCTAACGCTAAGCTATAAAGGAACTACACCACAGTCGCATGACTTCACTTCACCACCACGAAGAGAAAGGTGGACTAGTGTTCGTCGTGACGACGTTTAGTTGTGTTATTTAGCCACTTGTTGGCAACCGCCTTTCATGAGACTTAAGACGCAAAAGCTTAAAAATTCACAAACTGGATATTTATTGACATATTTTATAGTAAACAAAACATTAAAATCTCTTAAAACCTCTCGTTAAAAACCCATTGACTTCCAGGCGTTGGAACCAGAGGTGCTAAAATGCTCATACCTGCACCACTCTATATGATCACATGACGAGATAACATCACAGAACGAGGAAAAAAAAGTATATAAAGAAAACACTTGGACATAAATAATATTAGTAAACAAATACATATAATAATGAGATGAAATAAAATGAATAGGATCACTTCAGTAATTCAAATAATTAGGTTGAAAAACTGAAATACACCTTCGACAGGTAGAGCATATTTATACTTCACTATATTTATTTCCATTTCATGTTGTGTTGTGCTGCTTTGTTGCAATTATTGTTTAAAAAAAATGGCTTCGCAATGTTTTTTTAGAAAACAACTTCAGATTAGTTCATTGATTGAGCTTTGAATATAAATGTTACCCAACAGAGAAACTGTATTTATTATCTGGAGACAGTCTTCCTCCAACATAATGTTTAAAGGTGTAAATTTAAAATAAATGTTGAGTGGCCAATTTTGGATACTGGTCCATAAACTTGCAACATACAGACAACAGAACAATAAATGCAACTGGTCTTCCCCATTACAGAATCTACATAATGATTGTTCCAAGTTAAACGTGTATTTTTTTAAGTAATCTTGTGATACCAGAGTTTATTGTAATCGGTTATGAACACAAAAGTGATGTTTCAAAGCAGCCACAGAAAGTCGAGCTCCTCCCTTTCAGTTTCTACACAGCCTTTTATTGTTGGAGATTTTCTTACAAACCTTCAGTGAATGAATCAGTGCAGTGATATACTGCAGCGCCACTGTACTTGGCAAATGCAATAAAACTGCTGTAGAAGGGCCTGATTCATCTGCCATTATCTGGCCAACAATAACAAATAAATAAGCCTTTTCTTCATTAAATGTCTCTTCAACCACAGTGTTAACAGCTACACAAGGAGAGTGTGTTAGAGGAGCTTGTTTAAATACTGTTACGTACCGCTCGCTGCCATTTACTGTTTTATAGAAGGTCTTTTTATTTCTTACTATTGACTAGTTAGATGAACTGGATATTGTCTGTGGTCACTTTTCACCACCCAGGCCTCCACAACCACACCCAACCGATCAGCTAACCTGCCCGTCGGCTCCCTCTGCTCTGTGGTCTGGGATCCTCGATGGGGGGTGTCTGGATGCTGAAATATTTAACAGCTTGACACAGCGTGACTCATGTCGGACATGACAGCATAAAGGGACTGTCTCAGCTGAGCTGTGTGTATATAAAGCCGTGAGGCTGTTGGTGCCTTGGTAATGTTTATTTTTTGATTCCTCTTTGTCTTCACTTCAGCCACATTACCGGGAATCAAAACCCCATCCCTCATCAGATTTCTCTTGGATTACAGTGCATTATGCCAGGAAGAAAAGCCCATTAAACATCCATTACTCTGCTACACTGCCAAGTGTACAGTACCTTCCATATAATACATGATCACCAGAACTTTAACGCTTACTGTGAACATTTACACCTCATATATTACTGTACATCAAGTCAAAGCAAAGTGCAACTTCATGGAAATTTGCTCGTTATATATTTTATGGATTTATTAAAAAATACCAACTTAAGGCAATAGACCTCTTTCCTGTTAGTAAACATGATGACGCATTATTGGAAATCAATTAACAACACAAAAGCAACGGCAAATATTGTCCAGAAACCCTCACAGGTACTGCATTTTGCATAAAAAATATGCTCAAATGACATTAGTCATGTTTACATGCGCCAAATATTTCCAGTCCAATCTGAATCTTGGTTGATCGGAAATTCCAAATCCACTGTTTACAAGGACACTGAATAAAATGATCCGATCATGACGTGTGTATTCATGCACCGCGCGTTTAATCAAAATAAATCCTTTGGGCATGCGCTGAGTGTCTAATTTTCAGAATATAGTAGAAGAAGAAGAAGTTGTACTTCCGTCTGTGTTGTAAACAAACGCTGCATAGTCTGTCTCGCGTCATGCTGACGTAGCAAACATGCGCAGTGGAGAAAATTTTACTCCAACCAGGAAGACATGATCTGAATGGGTGTGTACATGGACGCCGATCGGAACAACAATCGGCATAAACCACCTCTCTCATTCAGGATGAAATTTCTTTCCGATTGGGCCGTACCGGATCAGAATCTTCCGATTAATGTGTTTACATGAAGCATTTTTAATCTGATTGGGCCTTTACTCTGATTATTTGTGTCCATGTAAACGCAGCTTATGACTTGCCCCAAACTGCATGTGATTATCATAAAGTGTCTGTAAAGGGAAGAATCGTGGGTACCCATAGAACCCATTTACATTCACATATCTGGAGGTCAGAGGTCAAGGGACCCCTTTGAAATGGCCATGACAGTTTTTCCTCACCAAAATCTGGAATAAGTTTGGAGAGTTATTTAGCATACTTTACGACAAGCTAGTATGACATGAGTGGTACTAGTGGATTGCTTCGGTTTTCTAGTTTCATATGACACCAGTATCTTGTATCTAGAGTATACAGTGTCTACAACCTCTGGAAGATCGATTGTGTTAATGCGTTAAAGGAATTAGTGGCGTAAAAAATCATGTTAACAAATTATTGCTTTAACTTTGACAGCCTTAATTCTAAAGAATGAGAAAATGCTATATATTAAACTGCTGGTCGGCACAGCCCAAAGAAAACTGTTTAATGATAATCTGTTTCACACATTCCTGTGTGTTTCACTCGATAACATGAGCCTATAGATGCATATCTGGTAAATGTGATTACTGTATGGTACGGATAGGACCCACAACACAATGTAGACAAGTCTACTACTGAAGGGTAATGCATGTAACACCTGTCATTTCGAACAAAATGATAATAATCAAATATTTGTAATAGGTTCACAGTACTCAGCGCTCCTCAGTCTAACGCCCCCCTGTCCTTGTTTCCATTTCAGGAAGTTGGCAACTCTACTAAAAAGCTGCTGTAGCTCGCTAGAGCCTCCAATCACAGTTTGTCATCTCGAATGTATGCGATATTGATTCTGGCACCCAACAACACAGCAAGATGACATTTTAGATGTGTAACTTTAGCCTCCTACTCTGAGGTGATTCATGTTCGCCTGCAGTCTTTCCTTTGTTTTGCTTCCAGCTATCACAGTGACGTAATCATGCTGTCGGCTCTAAACAGATCTATACAAGCACACTGTGGGCTCTTCTCTTGCTCAGTGATCATGTTCTTATGGGTTCCACTGTAGTTCTGGGCAGAAATGAAAGTCCTGCAGACCTAAACTGCACCAAAACCTTACCTAACCCCAGCAATCTGTAATCATAACAACCATAAACAACTATTTTTAAACGCTCTGCCTGAAACCAAACCTTGTGGTTTAGCCGGACCAATCACAGTGCCTCTGTCCTTTCACTCTGGCAGGACCCATAATTTACCTTCAGTGACTCGTAACATGGGTGCAGAGGGTGTGGCAAAACTGAAAGCATTATATCAGTTGGGGTGGATTTTAAAAATTTCACGGCCAAAGGTTCAATCAGTGAGAAATAAAGCTGATTAGAAAAATGCCACTGTGCAGGCACAAAGCTATCCACCATCATGAAAACAGTCTGAGAAGCTCTCACAAAGCGTCTTGCTCAAACAGCTGCCTGTCTCCTCGGTTTATTCCCAGCATCCAACCAGTCTGTGCATGTGCAGACAGTTACTGCAGCATTATTCAAAGAGGATTTGCGGCTATCACAGTCCTCAGCCTGGAGCAGATATCGTTAACTAGACTGAAGGCAAACAATGCTGAATCTTCTGGTGGTTTGTTTCAGCACACTGTGGTAGCAGAGGTTTGGCTGTACCACATGTGGTCAGGCAGTTTAAAGAATAAATCTGTTCAGTTCAATTGAAAATCAACTTGAAAAGAAAAAATCTATTAGTCTGATACTGTGTGATCTGTCCCGAGTCACTAACACTTCTGGTATTCTCATAAATAACTGTTTAAAATAGCATTTGAAAATTCCCCTCAGTAAAAGAAAGTTTCACAATGACAGGAACTATGCATCACATGTCATACCTAAGCAGGTCTGTTAAAGGGATGTTCAGGTGTTTTGAAGCGGGGTTGTATGAGGTACTTATCCAGAGTCAGTGTATTATGTATGTATGTATGTATTATGTATGTATGTATGGGGGGGGGTAGCTCAGTCCGTAAGGGGTTGGGTGGGGAGGGGGGGGGCCCGGGTTAAAAACCCCCAGGGGAAAAAACAAAAGGGTGGTGGGGGGGGGGCAATTTTCCCCTTGGGGGATGGGGGGGGTGCCCCGGAGGGAGGCAAAACCCCCAAAGATCTGGGGGGGGTTTTGGGGGGGCCCCCCCCTTTTAAAATTTTCTCTCTAAAAAAATATATATATGTTGTAAAAAAAAAAGGGAAAAAAAAATTTCCCCCCTGGGGGGGAAAAAAAAGAGAAATTTTTTTTTTTTTTTTTTTCTTTTTTTCTTTATTGCCTACACTAGATGGCGATCGGCACGTCTCCAGTTTGGAGTAGCAGCAAAATGTAATTATTTTAAATCAATATCAGGTTGTCAAGTGTACGCTGTATTTAGAACATTTTCACCACTTTACCTTGCCGTCAGACAGCCCTTTAAGATGGAGACCTGAAGCCGTTATCTATGCTATCTGACAAAAACAGTTATTTTACCTTGTAGAACACAAGAGCTGCTGGTCTACCGCTGCCTTGATCGGTGTGACTGGTGTTTCATTTAGCATCTGATAAAATATAACAGCTTAATAATAACAAATGATCCACAGAATTTCTTAACTTAAGTAAACATTTATTGAACAACACTTTCTCTCTCTCTCCAATTCACACTCGTTTCTGCAGCATTTCTGCTGGAGTTTGACTTTCATGATGGCCATTTCATTTCATTATAAATGTCATTTATATTTATTTTAGAGAGAGAAAGGTCAGGAAGTGTGTGCTTATTTGTAGATAATAGTAATAATGCACAACTCTAATCCTGTACTACATTCATTCATGGAGCCATCTAAGTCACAACAACACTACTACAACACTGTCCTGCACATATTTCAGAATAAAAGCCTTGTTTTAAAAAATGAAGGAGTTCTGTCTGCAAAAAATTTTGAAATGACAGCAGAAAGTGCTGAGTTAAAAATAAATCTTTACATTTTCATGTCTGTGACATTTTCTACAGCTATCTAGACATCAAAAGTGTTGTAATGTTGCTGATATGATGTCTGTGTGGGCATTTGTTGAGATGGACACAGGTAAATAACAGGTTAAGATGAGTGGGAGAGGACCGACCTGAACCTCTACATACGACTAATGTTTGCTTAACGTCTGGCAAGAACATAAAGAATATGCTAAATTAGAATAAACAATAATAAACTGGAGGAAGGGGATTCACATGCAGTCGATCAGTGCCTCGTCAAAGTGAAAAAACTTCAACAGTGTCAAAGTCTGTGATTCCCTGCATAGAAGCGGCAGCTCTTGAGATGAAAAGATCAATTTGCCCATCGTATATGTTTTCCCAGAAATATTTTCTTTTAAAATTTGGTCCACTTGATTTGAGTACTGTGAAACCGAACCAGAATAGACAACAAACCTCTTTCTTAACTCTGATTTGGACTAGCCAAACAGACTATGGCTTGTGGAAGCGCCCTTAAAGGGTTAGTTCAGATTAACAATAATACAAACTAATTGATTGAGGCAGCAGTGGACCAGCAACTCCTGGGTTCTCCAGGGTAAAATCACCATTTTTGTCAAAGGAGTCTGGTGGCTTTGAAGAGATCATAGATAATGTTTTCAGTTCTCTGTCAGAAAGGGCTGTCTGACGGCGCAGTAAAGCAGAGTTTAAATTGGTTTTATTGTTGCCCTCGTCCACAGGAGTACATTATTTGCCTCTCATGCTGGTACTCCTGTCTGTTTCTCTAAACTGGGGTCGTGCCGAAACTATCCACCCCAACTATCCCTTTAAGAAACGGTAGTAACACTAAGTAGGATGACTTAATTACTTGTTATTTGTATGTGCCTGTTGCCATGCAGAGTCTGCTGTTTGCCGTCCTTTGTTTCCTTTCCCTTGAGACCACAAAGGAAGTAAGCCATATGGCTGTTTGTGTTATCTTGCCTATTTCTATTTTTACAGTTTGGGTTCTCAGAATAGGGCTCTAATTCTAAACTGTACTGATCACATCATTAAAAAAAATTATACATCTCAGGTAGTGTATTGGAGAAGCTGGAAGAAATGTCTTTGTGTTGCTGAATCCTTTCTGCATCAAATTACAGAAACAGTTTTTAAAAAAAAAGGTCAGAGGTCATTAAAACTTAGGTCAGATCCTAAATCTGGGTTCACCTCTTCATCAAGGAGATTATCACCTTCATCATCGTCGTCATCATCGTCTTCCAGATCTGATCCCGGACCAGCAATGTCGCTCCGTCTGGACTGAACGCTCAGGCGTGCTCGTGGCTTATGATGAAGAGCTGGCGGAGGTGAAGAGCGAAGGAGGAGGCGTTACTTTGTGTGTGTGAGTGACTGAGTGCCTCTTGTGAGATTAAGCTGGAAGACATTCAAATGTTTTCCCACAACAACTGTGCACCAGTACCAGTGTGTGCATGTGTGGATACAATTGTCAAATTAGCCTGGCTTCATGGGTCTAAATCACTCTGGGAAACATTTACAGCAGAGATTGTAATCTCTTCCGGGAACATTGACCTTCTGTTACAGTAAGTCTCAGGGGTGAGCAGTACACTCTCACACACGAATACACAAGAACCGAATTTCCAGAGAAATGACTGGCTTTGCAGAAACTGTTGGAGGGGAAATTAGAGCTCTACTACTTTAAATACAGATGAAAGAACACAGAGGGTCTACAAACTGGTTCACAATGGTTCTTTACATCTCCAGATCACATTTCTCACTTTTCGTTTATTACTAATTTGAACATTTTCCTTCAGTCTAGTCTCTTTTTTCAATTCTTCACTGCCTTCATCATGAAACTAACTAGTTTAGGGAAACACACTTGTCCACTTTCATGACGTGAGCACGAGTTAGTATGTTAAACATGAAGCTACAGCTGGAGACAGTTCTTTTAGGTTAGCATATAGACAGCTTTGTCTTAAAGGGATAGTTTAGGTGTTTTGAAGTGGGGGTGCATAAGGTACTTGTCCATAATCAGTGAATTACCCAGTGTATGCTATATTTAGAATATTTCCACTGATTTACTTCGCCGTCAGACAGTCCTTTCTAAAAGGGGAACTGAAGCTGTTATCTATGCTCTTATCAAAGCCACCAGACTACTTTGACAAAAACGGCAATTTTACCTTGTAGAACATGAGTTGCTGGTCTACCGCTGCCTTGAATGGTCAGTTTGTTTGCGTTATTGTGCAACTTTGGGCTTTTAAAGGGTTAGTTTGATTCACAGTAACACAAACAAGCTGACTGATTGCAGCAGCAGTAGACAAGCGACTCCTGTGTTCTGTGAGGCAAAATTACAGTTTTTATGAAAGGACTCTGGTGGCTTTTACAAGAGTATAGACATAACAGCTTCAGTTCCCTGTCCGAAAGGGCTGTCTGATGGCTAGGTAAAACAGTGAAAATATTCAAAATTCTCCATACTGGGGGCGTGCTGACCGCCATCTACTGTAGGCAATACAAAACATCCACACTATCCCTTTAATGTAACATAATCCACACATGGCACCTCTAAAGCTCACTAATTAACATGTTATTTCTCCTTTGTTTAATCCTTACAAAAACTGCAGTGTAAAAGTGACACATGGTAGTTTTATGGGGGATGTGTGCAGGACTGTTTCAAGGCTGGCAGCAGTGACGTCCTGGATTCCTGTCGTCACCGTGAGGCTGCGAAGCAAACAGCAGAGACTCCAGAACAGATGTGAGAGTGGTACATATCGATCCTCTCGTCTGCCTCTCAGCAAGAGACAAAGACACATCATTTCCCAGCATGTCTATGCTATACTATTCCTTTAACTAAGTGTATGCTGAAATGGCAAACACACACGAGTGCCGAGTCAGAACTGCTGGCATGAATCAGAGTGCAGGTTGGGCCAGATGTGTGGGGGAAGGACGGGAGGGAAAACTACATGTCCCATCTTACTGAAACGCCATCAGTCTGAGTCCATCTGGTATCATTCTCTCTAGGTAGGAGCGTGTGAAAGTGCTTGTGTTGGTGCACATGTAGGTGGACAGAAGGCTTATGAAAATGATATGTTGGAAACACGTGCTGTTGATGATTCAGCATGCTGTACTTTAGATCATGTAGGCAACCATTGCCTGGGTGTATTTTATTATTCAGAAAACATTCATCCTCACCAGGGTCTTTGTCATCCAGCCATGACAGATCATCTGAGCTGACCTCAGCCAGGCTCGGGGTCGGGCTGAAGTCTTCGGAGTCAGAGTCCGCCTCTTCAACTCTGACCCCTCTACTGGGGCTGCCAGGGAGAGGAAGCGGTGATGTACCTGAATCAAATAAAAAGACATGGTTAAATAGTTATCCCTCTGAGTCGAGTAGCCGACTAATCGTCCGTTTTGGTCGTAAATGACTAACATTTCTTTGGTAGATTAGTTGGTTTTTATGCTTTTTTTCATGCTGAATGTCTTATTTTCAAGAAACTTATGAGCACATCTCTGATAAACACAAGATTTAAAGTGGTGCTTTTGATTATTTGTGGAGAAACTCTCAAGCTATGTCAACTAACTACGGTAATTAATCAACAACTTATCAACTAATTGATTAGTTGCATAAGCGTCAGCCATATATATAATATTCACATTCTTTGTGAAAGTAATCGTAACAAAAACAACAGTTCGAAAACATATATTGACGGAATTAATTGCATGAAAAAAAAATGTGTGTGTGTGTCAAGACAGAGAGAAACTTGCCTGATGTGTGCGCTGACAGCAAAGGTGTTGATTGGCGTTCTTTGAGAGTGAGTCTCCTGACCTCCTCCTTCAGTTCTGACACAATTGTTCTGTTGAAAAGACATTAATATCAACGTAAGTTAAAGGTACAGTGTGTAGAATTTGGTGGCTTCTAGCAGTGTGGTTGCAGACTGCAACCAGCTGAGTACCCCTGTGCTCACTCCTCCCTTTCCAGGACTGCAGTAACGTGGTCCGGCGAGTGCAAAACCGTTCGTAACGCTGTTCGTCTTGCTCAGAGGCCATCCATACCATAATAACACTGCCTGAGACGCAACAGAAGTCAGACGGCAGCTGGCGTGATCAGGGATTTGCACTCTGTGGCTCACGTTAGCGTAGTTTCACAGCATTTCGAGAACTACGGTGGCCTTCAGGTAACGTAACTGTGAAAGGCTCTCTCCAGAGACTGTTTGGTTTGTCCTTTCTGGGCTACATGGTGGAGCAACAGTGGACACCATGCTGCTTTGTAAGTAGACTAAGAATGCATATTGCCAAGAAGTCAATTGTTTTTCCATTGCAGCATCAGCACCCAGCAGCAGAGCTGTGCTTCCGGCATTCTGGACTGAAAGCGACTGCTGCACGCCAGTACAACATCCTAAAAAGTGCTGTACAGAAGTAAAACAAATTTATTTCTCTTCTATTGTCATGAACAATAAAAAAATTATAAATATAATAAGCATTTTCAGTCCAAAATGACGACAGCGGCTGTCATACTCTTTGATGACAATATGAAGGACTCATTCTAAGCTAACAAAAACACAATGATTGTTAGTTTCAGATGACTATACACTAAGGAAAACATAGTTATGAATATTACAGACTAGCGCTGGGCAATATGACAATATATATTGTCAAAACAATATAAAAATGTTTAATGTATATATTTTTCTATATTGTATCTGTCGCAATACAGGCTAGGTCTATATTTACTTCTTTTTTCTCTATAATTTCACTTAAATCTGTTATATATCAAGTATTTAATTCACACAGGAGTATTTAAAAATAGACTTAACCATGTGGTTATTTCATACAAATAATTATTGCATTTCCAGAAAACAGGTTATATTGTGATAAATTTATATTGAGATACGAAATGACGTGTATCGGGGTAGAAGATTCTGGCCCTATCGCCCAGGACCATTATATTTCCATTCTGCTAATAGATCCCTCCCAAAAGTTACACACTGTTCCTTTAATTCACAGAAACAAAACACTCACAGACACATGTACACGCTCACAAACACATGCAAACGCTCACAGATGTACCTGATCTGGCGGACCTCTTGCTGTGTGAGACAATAGTGAGAAACCGTCTTTGCCAGATCAGAGCTGTGAGTTCTGTAGCTGTCTGTCAGCTCCTCCAGCGTCTGAACAAAGCACACAAAAGGAGAGGTTAAGGATCTGAAAGAAGACAAACCACACATGCAAACTGATCTAAAGTGTGTCTGTACCTTGCAGCTGTGCTCGTACTGTTTCCTGGTCTCTCTGGCCTCGGCCTGCTGGAGGAACATGTCCTCCCCCTGTCTCCCTGTCAGGAGGAGAAGAAAAGAGTTGTGAACAAGACCACGCTTGCCTTTTCTTTGGAGGCCAACATTGGGCCATAGCACACAGTGCAAGAGCACGATGTATAAAGAGTGCGTACAGTACATGACTCACTTAGTTGTGTTTTCAGTTGGTCCACTTCCCTCCGCAGGTGTTCCAGCTCCTCTCGGCGGAGCTTTGAGCTGAAACTGTGACAAAAAAAAGACAAAAAAGTGGTGATAAAGCTGCCTTGTCATTTATTTTCTGTCACGCCTGAAATGAAAATGTCACTATCATCGCAGCAAACCAATCTTGAGCTGGACCAATTATCAGTTTAGTCTGCAGTTACCCCCCCCCGCCCCCCCATCCCCAGCTCCACCCCTAATGCACCTCTCCTCCAGGTTGCCTAGCGACGTGGCTCTGCTGATGTGTCCCCGCAGACTGCTCAGCTCACGTCCAACCTCTCTCCTCCACTGCTCCATCCTCCTCTCTGCTGCTGGACTTTGAGCCCTCCTCCACTCGGCCCTCTCCCTCAGCTCCTCACGTAGCCGCTGAACCTCCTCTGGAAAAAAGGAGAGGTCATTGTGATTTTTTCCCTCCTTTTGCTGCCTTGAGGATGAATCCAAATTATTTATTAATAATATCTTTAATTATAAATGAACCCTCCCTTGATGAGTATATTTTACTTTTTTCAGACAGTAGAGGTGGGCAATGACTTGAGAAGGCAGTGGAGAGAGAGCTTTAGTGGATCTGAACTTTAGGACAGTGGTGAGGCATCATTTACATACATCAACACACGGTATAATGGTACATTTATTCAATGAGTCAACACTTTTGTCCAAGCAACATACAAATGAGGTTAGGGCTGCACGGTTTTGAAAAAAATATCTAATTGTGATTATTTTGACTGATACTTCAACTGCGATATGATTCGCAATATTAGCAGGGAATGATCGTTTTTACATCATTATTCTCACTTTCATTGAAAACATTAAAATAACAGATTTTTCTGGGGATCTGTGCTAAACACAGGTGTTTTCTATAGTCTGTAGAATATGATGTGGCCAGGACATCTCTGCAGCATGACAACATTTAATTTAAAACAGTATTTTGACACACATTTTGCCTTAAATATTGTGCCTCCTGTGATTTGAAAATTACAGAGGGCCATATTGCGCAGCCCTAAACGAGCTACAATTCAAGCCACAGAACATCAAGGAAGAAATAAAATATAACACCTTAGCATAATTAATGTAAATAAATGCGACCATGTCAGAAAAACCTGGTATAGTAGTTCCTATCTCTTAGTGGTGCTTTAAGTGTTGATGGTCCATAAAACTGAGACCATATTTTCCTGTAATTCCTTTGGTTTCATCTTATACAACTCAAATGCACATATACATAAATAATAAAAAACAATAAGTCATTACTTTTGAAGTAGTGACAAACCAAAGAAAGTTATTTATTTTATTTAACTAGAAAGGTCCCACTGAGATAAAATAATCGCTTCTGCTAAGATATGAGACATGAGCACCAACAGGGACACATACTATCACAAAGAAAAACACACCAAACACAGCAACAGACTCAAAACTAAAATTATCAAGGTAACGTTGTGTAAAAACAGATTTTAAGATCATTTTAGATAGATAGATAGAAAGCTAGATAGATAGATACTTTATTCATCCCAGAGAGGATATTCACACATTCCAGCAGTGTACAGACACACAAGATTAAGGGCATGAAATAAATAGTAAAGAGAGTTTAATGAAGTCCAGTGCAAAGCAGAGCTAGATTAAGGTGCATGTGCAGTGTGTATCGCATACATGTCAATAGAGGGTAAAGATTTCAAATACAGTGTGCCTTGCAGCTCGTTCCAGCTTGCAGAGCGTGAAAGGAAAAGGCAGATTTACAGCACAGCTCTGTTTGGTTGATTGGGACCAAAAGGAGGATCTTCTCTGATGTTCCAGTGTTATAGCTACTGGAGAAATAGGTCAGTGAAGTGGACATGTACTGCACTAATTTACCCAGTAAAACTTTTGCAATAAAAATGAACATATGGGTTTTTCTCCATAAACACAGTGAAGTCTATTTAACATTTCATATAAGTTCAAACAGCAAGGCAGCTTGATAGACTACGTCCAGTTTTTTCAAAAGAGATGAAGATGTATGTCTATAAACTACTGCAACATAGTCTAACACTGACAAAATGGTATTAGAAGTTGGCTGAACTTTAGCTTATTATACCTCCACTTTATACATTCATTGTGCAGTTTTAAAGTCCACTAAATCTCTAAATTTGAGAGCATGTGAGTTTTTAATTACTATGTTGTTTGGTTCATGATAATCAGCTCCGTGTACAAACTCTTTTAGCTCTCCTCTGTACCATAAAAACCGGATGTATGATTGTTCTGTATGTATTTCCCCAAACCTCCATATAGCAGGTAATGTATGGAACTGTAAAATTAAGCGATTAGTGAGCAGTAATCATGCATAGAGAAGTGTATTTAATGCAAACTAAATAATGGGAGAATTTTTCCTGTTTTTCTTTCCTGTTTTGAGCCATAAGGCAATCCCCATCTGCACCATTTAAACAGATGAAATGCACAATCCAACCCAATAAGCATATAATGCCAAGTAGAGGCTGGAACAGCCAGTCAGTCCTCTTGGTGAAGGCTTTGTTGTTGTTTACTAATAAAGCCAATTATTTGCATATAGTATATATTGTATTTCAGATACAACACAGTTGATTCAAGAGGTTGCATAGGCCAATTGGCAAGTGTGTTAAATTTTTGACACACACTTCGAATAGAATAGGTTTACATGCTTTAATGTTCAAAAACACATTTTTAAGCACACTGTCTGTCTGAATATACCTGTAATCACCCTCAGTCTGCTCTGATTGGCTTGTGACAAAAATACAGTGCACCTTTACACAAGGAGGGTGAAAAGAGATGTCACACATCAGCATTGCATCATGTCATTGTGTTACAACACATGCGCAGTGACATAGGAAGGGGAGCCAAGTCTGAACAGCTTGTTAAATCACATGTTTTCTGATCTAGACAGCCCACAAAAAAAAGGCTGAATAGTGTGTGTTAGTTCACAGTTTGTGGGATGGTAGCAACTCCAGATACCCAAATGTACACGCACTGAAAAAGTGACTTTTTCCTGATACAGTATGCCCCCTTTAAAGTCATCAATGGACTGAGATAATTAAACAGTAAGTTTTTTTTTGTTTGTTTTAATCCATTAGGAACACACATAGCTTTATATTCAAATATATTAAATTCAGCAGTAGTAAGTAAGTAACAGGGCCTTGAAGGAGGCAGTATGGTGTCACTTTTCTGATTTTTGTTAGAAGCTTTGCTGAAGTGTTCTGAATGAAAGTGAAGGTGAGAAGACACTTGAATGATCTAAAAATAAAGAGACTCAGTTTTCAAGATACTAATGAGATTTAAAATCAAAGGACTGTAGAGAATTCTGTGTTCGCTGAAATTGGATTTAACTCCTACATTCACTTGTTTATCAGACTTAATTAACTCAATATATTTTGGAAGCTGCAGCGTCAAAAATAATGTGTCAGTGATTAATTTGTGCTGAAACGCTGCATGCAGCAAGCAGCTTAAATACTTCACAGTCTCTGGGTCCCGTTTATTTTTCATATGTGACCTATTAAGTTAAATTGGGGCGTGACCACATTAAACAGTGGAACCTGATAAGAATTCATTTCTTCTAGTTAACAATAACAGGAGTCAGGTGTTGCTGTGTTTGTGAGGGGGCGTGATGTGACCCAGTATAAACTGAGGTGAGAAGTCTTGGATGGTGCAGCAGGTTACCTTCTAGCGTCTGGATGTGAAACTGTTGAGACTGTCTCTCCCGTTCCACGTCATGGAGTTTCTGGGTGAGAGTCTCAATCGCCTTAAAAACACATCAGGGTGGAAAAAAAAAGAAGCTCTGTCAATGATAACAACACTGTCATACATGGTCTGGCTTTTGTTAAACAAATATTAACACACCTGGCTCTGTGTCTGGAGCTGTGACTGGACAGCAGCTAGGTCTGCCCACTGAACAGCAGGACTGAGAGACGGGGAAGACTGTCGGAGGAGGGGGGCTCGAGGAGGAAGAGCAGGAGGGCCCGAATCAGAATCGTGACTCCTCTCCTTCGCTGGAAACAAATATGGAGAGGAAGTGGCGGGAAGGTGAAGGAGGTTGGTGGTTATCTGACCTTATCACATGGGTAATTTCCACCTTTTAGTCATATTGCAAAACCAACAACCCACCTTCTCCTCTGGTGAATTTCCCCGGTAAGGTCAGCCTCTCCTGTGGACACATGAAAACACTTGAAGGGAATTGCCAAACTGTCACTTTCAGTATGCATCTTTAATCTACATAACTAAATTACCCTAACTGTGGTGCATTACTGCCATCTACAGATAGCTGCAATTATGACAATTTACAACTGATCACAGTGACTCGTTGTATACTCCTTCCACTGCTGGAAAACACAATATGCCCTAATTTATTGTAAAGCTACACAGTGACTCTAAAATATTAGTTTCTGTTATTTTTCTACTCACCCTCATCTTTGCAACGCTGCCATCTGCTACTGACAGGATACAGTTCAGCTGATTGTCCCAGTTCATGTTGGATGTTGAACTAGAAATAAATGCATCAGCTTGCATTAGTTGGTTAATTCTTGATCCTTGGTGCAAAAACAGTCATGCGAGACAGTGTTGTGAGGCCTGACTGATGTTACAACATCAAAAAACCACAGTGGAATGGTGATACAGTAACTTTAGACGCGTTTTAAGAGCTGGTCGTGAGGTAATAGCCTAGCAGAGATCTCTGACTCTTTGTGAGGGATTCAGTTACAGCGGGCCATGATACTTGTGCATTTCTAGTGACGCTTATCAGCTGCTAAATGTAGGTGAGCTGCCACAGTGTGTAGGTTGTCTGATAATGTAATGAATTGATCTCCAGGATGACGTTACATTTTCACTAATACAATAAAGGCTTCACAAATCTGAAACTGTGTTTTAAATAATCTTTGTCTTCTCTGGGATAATCTAGTCCAGACTTGACAAGTCTAGGTATCGTGGTTTTTGATCTGGACCTGGTCCAATGTGGTCTAGATATGGAAAACGCAGTGAAATCTCCAATTTCTTTGCATTTTGAAAATCAAAGAAAGGTTTCACAAATCTGAAATTGTGTTTTAAAGCGTCTCTGGATTCTCTGGGATAATTTGTTCCCGGTTTGACAAGTCTAAGTATAGTATTGTTTTCCATTTACACAAATAGAATAAAGGTTTCATAAATCTGAAACTGTGTTTTAAAGAGTCTCTGGCTTCTCTGGGATAATTCAGTCCAAAACTGACAAGTCTGTGAATAGTGGTTTTTGATCTAGACCTGGTCCACCGTGGTCTAGATGTGGAAAAAAGAGTGAACTACCCCCTTTTGGGCATTTTCACAAATAGAATTAAGGTTTCACAAATCTGAAACTGTGTTTTAAAGAGTCTCTGGTTTCTCTGGGATAATTCAGTCCAAAACTGACAAGTCTAGGCAGAGTGGTTTTTGAAAGAGACCTAGTCCAATATGGTCTAGATGTGGGAAAAGCTATCAACTATCCCCTTTTTGCATTATCACACATAGGATAAAGTCGAATGGGACGCTAACTTCAGCGTCGTATCTTTGGGCCAGTGGCGAATAACTATGAAGTTTCCAGGACCACATTTAAAGTGTGAACCCCAGAAACGCCTTGCTCAAAGACACTTCAGCACAGTAGATGCTGGCGGACTCCCAGACATGTAGCAAAACACACTAAACACGCCAAGCTAACGCCAGGGGGGCGTAGCAACCATCACACAGCTAATACTGCCGTTACCGAAGCTAGTCCCAGTTAGCGGGGCGACTCTGTCCTGATGGCGTTCATAACGTTACGTTACTGTCTTTGTTGACACAGTATTTATTGACCGTATCCCAGACTCGTTTCTTCCTTTGAATATATAACATACGCTGAAAAGAGAATAAATAATGTTTAAGGAGAGCGATAGAAATGTTTGTGTTAGCGGGCTAAAAGGCTACTCACAGAAAACCTTGCGACTCCACTTTTAAATCCAGGAGCCCATAACATTAACGTGATTGCGTGTGACGCAGCCGCGGGGTCTTCTGGGTAGTGTAGTAGACTTTGACTTTACTCTTCACTAAATAAGCAAAGCGTTAGGGTAGAATTTCTCCGAAACAAATTGTATTGCATATTATATTGTATTTATTTGTTTTCTCAGAATAAATAATCACAGAATAAGCATTAGTTTAGCTCCATTTCTGCTATTGGTTAGCCAAAGAACACCGTATCCCACAATCCAAAGCGTTGTGTTGACGTTCAACAATGGCGGCTTCCACTGCCAATGTAGAAGAGATAATAAGACTGCTAGAGGACTATTTATCAAAAGTTGGATTTGAAGTCTACCCTCTGAAGGTATTGTGGCACTAATTTCTTTCTGATGTGTAGCACTGACAGCAAGAAGGGCTTTAAAGTGCGGGAAATACAATTTAATCCCCCGCCGACCTGTACGTTAATGGCCTGTATATACAGTAGGCTGTTCAATGCAACAGCTCTACCATATGTTCAGTTTCAGTTGGCACTGTCGGGGATGTGTAAATGTAAAGCTATGTTTATGACCGAGGTTGTAGTTTACAGTGATGTACTGGACTACATTATATTTAGAGGAGTCCCTATTTACATACGTATATGAGGGGTCATAATATTAGGAACACCTCTCAATATAATACAGTCCAGTACACCACCACTACTAACTATGATCTCAGTGACCTAAACATGTAATTAATTCACGCTTCTATGAATAAGTGTAAGAAAAACTTTTTCTATACTTTACATACTGTTTTACAAACTGTTACACCTCTGTACATATAGTGTGTGTATATATGCATCCTGTTTACATTCAGTTTTCCCATCTGAAATACTGTCTTTCACAAAATTACAAATTTACATTACTATTTTATATTTACTTATGTTTCTATTTATTTTAACTGCACTGTTTTATGCCCTAGATGATCATTTTGTTCTTCTTTTACTTGTGTGATTTCCCCTTTTATATATACATATTTTATGAGCATTGTTGAAGGAACCTGAGACCCAAGATTTCCATTGCCATGGACCACTTTGCTGGAACTGACAAATGATAAATAAACTTTCTGGCAGAACAGTTGTATTGGATTTCACTGGTTTGTTCAGGTGTACCTAATAAAGTGGCCACTGAGTGTATATACTGTGTGTTCGTGGCTGTTTGCCTCTCTGTCCCTCAGGTTGGTTGGTATAACTCGGTGCTGCCCCCCTCCCTACGCCTGGCGTACCCAGATGACTGCCTGGCTGTGGTGGTGCTCAGCACTCCTGCTATGTTTGAACGAGCCTTCCTGCCCTTCATGGAGGAAAGGGGCTGCCAGGGGCTGACTGACCCCATAGACCAGTGTGTCAAACACTGCGTCTCCTCTGCCGTATCCCAGGTGAGTGGTGCAGTAGTAGTAGCAGTAGGCTAGCAATTTATTTAGGTCCTTATTAATAATTTTCCAAAAATAATGCACATTAAAAAAGAAAAAAAATATATAGTAAATAAATAAATGTCAATAAGGGAAAACAAAAAATACTGGCTGAAAAGGTGTAGGCTGAAGCTTATGATGATCATACCTGCCTTCTTTACATAGCATATTCTAATGGGCAACCTTTTCTCTATTATGTTTAATAATAATAATAATAATACATTTTATTTATATAGCACTTTTCAAAATATAGTTAAAGTGCTTCACAATAACAACAGAACACATCCATCCATCGTCAACCGCTTATCCCGTTAGGGGTCGCGGGGGGGCTGGAGCTGATCCCAGCAGGCATTGGGCGAAGGCAGGGTACACCCTGGACAGGTCGCCAGTCCATCTCAGGGCACATAGAGACAGACAACCATTCACGCTCACGTTCACACCTACGGACAATTTAGAGTCATCAATTAACCTAAACAGCATGTCTTTGGACTGTGGGAGGAAGCCGGAGTACCCGGAGAAAACCCACGCTTACGCTTACACAGGGAGAACATGCAAACTCCACACAGAAGAGTCCCAAGCTGGAATCGGACCTGTGACCCTCTTGCTGCGAGGCGAGAGTGCTAACCACTGCACCACCGTGCAGCCCCAACAGAACACATTTAAAACACAAAGTGATAGTTTAGGGTTTAGGGTAGCAGGTTCAAATCTGGCTAGGGACTCTTCTGTGTGGCATTTGCATGTTCTCCCTGTGTAAGCGTGGGCTTTCTCCGGGTACTTCCCGGCTTCCTCCCACAGTCCAAAGACATGCAGTTAAGGTTAATTGATGACTCTGAATTGCCCATAGGTGTGAATGTGAGCGTGAATGGTTGTCTGTCTCTATGTGTCCTGTGATGGACTGTCCAGGATGTACCCCGCCTTCACCCAATGCCAGCTGGGATCAGCTCCGGCCCCCCCGCGACCCCCAACGGAGTAAGCGGTTGAAGATGGATGGAAAAGTGGGCAACAAGCACCACGTTCATTGAGTGTCATTTGTTTTGTAGTAATTTAATGAATTACAAATTTGTTCTCCAAACATTATATAAATGTTGTCCATACATGCTTATGTTTCAGGTGATTATACACTAAAGAAAACATACTTATTAATATTATATTTCTAAATGCTACACACTGGTCCTTTAACCCGGCCATGATGAAACTGTATGATCTCACAATCTACAGTATGTTATCATGTTGCCTAACATGTCCCCATAGGATTGCTACTATAATTAATTTCATGATGAGTTAAATATGCCCGTGTCCTCTCCATACTCAGTGTTGCAGTGTTTGCAGTGTTTCCCAGGACAGGAGGTGGATGTGAGGTACGACTACGAGCTGCTGCCCAGCAGGAAGCCGAAGTTCTTGGCGCAGACGGCGGCTCATGTGTCTGGAGCAGCTTTCTACTACCAGCAGTCTGACGTCAGAGATCAACCCTGGGCTGAAAAAGTAATGCTGTATTTTTATGAGGAATCTAAATGGTTGCTGTTTAATTAAGTTGTGATGCATATTTTGTCGTGTAGTGTGTTTCCATTCTTGTCTCCTCTCTTCGTCTGTTACCTGCAGAAGATGTTCGGCGTGTGTGTGCACCCGAGGTTCGGGGGCTGGTTTGCCATCAGAGCCCTGCTGGTGTTTAGAGGTGTGACGGTGGGCTCTGAGATGGTGCAGCCGGTTCCTCCTGACTGTGTTCCTTCCAGGGAGGACAGGATACAGCTGCTGGAGGCTTTCAACTTTCGCTGGCAGGTACACAACTGTTAGCCATAGCGCCTGACACACACATTAAATGAACACCAGGGGACACCGAACTGTTTCATGTCCAAGACCTCCAGACAGGTGGCCTTTAGATAAGAGAGGCCCAGCAGTGGAGGTTTTGTTGTTCCATGGGCCCCCTCTTGGATAGATTTCAGTTGTCTGTTCAGTCCGTCTGTACTGTAGATGCAGAGATGAGTAAAACTTGTGTTGTTATACAGTCTGTATCATGAGAGGACATTACATGATGCTTCACTGTAGTTTTCAGCACAAAAATAAAACAAAAACTTTTTTTTATATTATTAATAATAATAATTTGACCATTTATTTCAACATATTGAGACACATGTTAGAAGTCTTGCTGAAATTCAATTAATTTCAATTTGATTTACAAGCAAATCTTTTATTCCATTGTTGATTTCTACGTTAAAGGCACAATGATTAGGATTTGTAGGGTTGAGGTTTGTAAATGTCAGATATGCCCTTCCTCCCCGGCTCAGCGAGGGTTAGGGTGCTCGCCAGCGGCTGAAAGCCACCCACATCTGTCTGCTTACCGTTTTGTCTTGCTATATTCAGAGCTGCTGCCGCTCATTGCGTAGCTTCCTCTTGAATACATGCTTAAGATCTGGTACCTGGTCGCTGCATTTTTATAGAGATTGGCATCCAGAAACATCCCAAACACAAAGAAAAGAGAAAATAAAAGCAAAGCTGTTTACATGGTTAATGAAAATGAAGATTCCACTAATATTCCCATTTACATGCATCCGTGCCAATTAAGGTAACAGGTGGTGGACTTGTTCAACCACACCACATGAACACAGCCTCCATCTTTCATTCCTTCAACCACCGTCTTGAAGGTGAATGATAAATCAAAGTTAATCAGATAAATCTTGCATCATCAGGACTGGAGCTTCAGAGACATTGTCCGTCCGGTCCAGATCTACTCTCAGAAACAGAGGGACTATTTCTCCACTCCCCCTGCTCAGCGGTTCACTCTGTTAAAGACTTGGGGCTTCCTGCCGAAAGAAAGCGATGAACCGGACTGGGCCTCGGACACACAGAGCCAGGTGACCGGACACGGCTGAAAACAGAAGAGCAGCTGCAGGGTGCAGGTGCTGCTCATCCTCTCTGAGCACAAACCTCCTGTGCTCAACCTGCGAGGTTCAGGTGGAAGCTTTTTAAGGTACGAGGGATACTTTCAGGGACTTGCATATATATTTATATTTTATATATATTTGCTGCTTTATGGCCTCTATATGATGTGTTTCATCATATGTTTACACTACATGTGTGCAAGCAGCTCCTCTCTCATGCTGTGAGTGTGTTTAAACCTAAATTATTTAGAAGAATGCACCTTGTATACTTGTTACAGTAAGACACACGCAACGTGTGTCTTACTGTAACACACAAACTGCAGACGATTGAGAAGCAACACTTCACACATTTTATCAGACCCTTTATCACCAGCCGGCCTTGGATCTCTTTCTTTACGTGCTGGTACGTGATCACTGACAGAACAAACAGTCTTCTTTCTTTTTACTGATTTCTTGAATAGTTCTATGTGGTTCAGTAATGAAGCCATAAAAATAAACAATAGATACAGATAATAAAGGACTGTATGACTCCATGGATACACTGATGACTCCACTGATTTTAAGGCGAAACGCCTCATTTTTGTCTTCTTTCAGACTACTGGAAATAAAACATCAAAAATACACTGGAGGTGTTTATTTTACTCCTTTGTTTATCTGCATCTGTAGATTTCTCCTAAATTCACCAGCATTAGATAATGCCTCATTAGCTTATTTAATTTCATAAAACTTAAATTAATACAAAGATAATTGTCTTAATAGAAATAATCAGCTATCTATTTATGTTGTCTCCCCTTAACAAATGTTCTGTTGTCACTCTGCCAAGTAAGGATCTCCTTCTATGCATGAAAACTGAAAATGTAAACAAAATGAGGAAATCAATGACGACCACAAGACATCTTTTAAAGGATGTTCCCCATTATGGAAAAACTACACAAAAACACAAACAAGATGTTTTCGTTCATCTCTAGTCATATTCATGCAGGTTTAATTTGTCAGGTGTTGAGTTATTTGTCTCTGAGGTTTTTGCCTTCAACCTAATACAAAGGAGCCGTCGACAGTTTTTCATTGTCAAATAATGAAAGTGAATTTAACAAACAATCGGTGGTTTTGATATTTCATCCATAACTTAAAAGTAGAAATCTGGTTATGATGCATTAGATGTTTGTGTATAGTAGCTCTAAATTTTAATTTGGTATTTTCTGTGAACCAAAAGTATTTATTCTTCTCATCTCTCTCCAGTATTTATTGGATCCATTGTTGTGTCCGTGTCTCCAGTTTACCCGACACTCGGCTTGATGCATTATAGATGTGAGCTGCTCCCCCACCATCCTAGTGACAGTCTGACTACTTTCAACCGTGACCCACACAGACCTGTGACCCGGGACAACCTGTGTCTGGTGGATTTCGTTCTCTTTTAGATAACTTCACACAGACTAGGGTTAGCAATAGATTCAAATAATTAATCAGGATTAATAGCACGATTATCCATAGTAAGTTGTGAATCATGTTTTTATCTGTTCAAAATGTACTTAAAGGGAGATTTTAACTAAACTATTTCAACTATTTTATTCTATTAACATGGGAGTGGGAAAATATGCTGTTTTATGCAAATGTATGTGTATATTTATTATTGAAAATGAATTAACAGAAAATAATGACAAATATTGTCCAGAAACCCTCACAGGTACTGCATTTAGCTTGAAAAAATTTGCTCAGATTATAACAGGGCAAACTGCAGACCAAGATAAAACAATATCGGATCAATTCATTATTTTATTTTAGGTTACTTTGATTTAAATCATTACTCATCATTCAATATATATTAGATATCCTACAATGAAAAATACAGGCATATATATATATATATATAATATAAAAATTGGGATAAACCGCAAATTAACTGCACATTTTCACTGTTGAAAATGTACCTTAAAGGGAGATTTGTCAAGAATCTAATACTCTTATCAACATGGGAGCAGACAAGTGCTGCTTTTTGCAAATGTATTTATTTATGATTGGAAATCAATTAACAACACAAAACAATGACAGATATCGTCCAGAAACCCTCACAGGTACTGACTTTAGTATAGAACATATGCTCCAATCATAACATGGTAAACTGCAGCCCAACAGGCAACAACAGCTGTCAGTGTGTCAGTGTGATGACTTGACTATGACTTGATCCAAACTGACTGGGATTATCATAAAGTGGGCATGTCTGTGAAGGGCAGACTCGTGGGTACCCAGAGAACCCATTTACATTCACATATCTGGAGGTCAGAGGTCAAGGGACCCCTTTGAATATATCCATGACAAAATGTAGAGTCACTTTGGAGCGTTATTTAAACTCCTTAGCCACAAGCTAGTATGACATGGTTGCTCCCAATGGATTACTTTTCTAGTTTCATATGATGCCAGTATCTTAAAACTGAGCCTGCTACAACTGTAATACCACAAGTTGCATTAATGCACTAAAGGAAATTCTGTTCTGTGTATTTACAGTCTATGGTCAAGTCTTTTGTCACACCTCTAGATGTCGCTGTTCTCCTGATAACGCAGTGAGGTTTTGCACTGCTGCTGCTCTCTGAAGCATCTGCAGATGTTAAACGCTCAATAAAGTCAACCACTGACTGCAGAACCTGCATTATCACATTATAAAGTGTCGCCACCCTCTGCCCTCTGTAGCTGACTCTTATATAACAGATCTTTCATGGACATTAATTTAATTTAAGCTGTAAGCTTTACTCTAAATCACGTCTTCACCGTTTACTCTTCGCTTTCATCATTTGGGACTTTTTGAGTCTCTCTATTGCTTCATTTCACAGTTTCTCTTCATTGAAACATCTCTCTCTCTCTCTCTCTCTCTCTCTCTCTCTCTCTCTCTCTCTCTCTCTCTCTCTCTTGCTGCATCCCTCTCCTCACCCCCGTTTCCCTCTCTGGGCTACTCTGTCTATCTGTGTACTGAATCAGCATTTTAGAGCAGTATGCCGCAGGCCTGCAGAGAGGCAGACCATGGAGTTAATTATACTCCCTCAGATACACGATCTCTCCCCTATCCCCCTCCCTCTCTCTCTCTCTCTCTCTCTCTCTCTCTCTCTCAATGTATATGCATTAAAGTCTGTTAAGTCTGCAGTTAACTCCCACCACAAGCTCACAAGTCACATCCAAATTACTGTTATTATGAGTTCTTAATTTCCTTTCAGTGCATTCATATTAGAGATATGACGCATAAGTGGAATTATATAACTAACAGATGATTGTGTTGCATTGAGGCACCATTCTCCAGGCTGTTTACCACAGGAAACGCATCACAAAACTACACAGACAGGCACAGAACACTTTGGGTTTCTTTCTCGTTGTCTCATCCTGTTCTCGCTCACTTTGATGCCTCCGGGAAGGTGGAAGGAGGCATAATTTTCTGTCAAGAGTGAGAAGCCCTCTTGTAGTTCCCTGTTGTGAGGAGGCTGTTTGTCTTCTGATGCCTCACCAGCTGCACCTGGAATACACTGATATCCAGAAGTGGAACATTTAGGCTGCATGTCGGAGAGAGAAGCAATAAGAGGAGTCGGGTGAAGGGGGGAGGGGGGGGTGCTCCCGATGATCCAGCTCCCTCCCAGTTTAGTATCCTCACAGTGCAACACCAGTTCTTGCAGGCAGCGCTGCACTGCCGAGCTCAGTTTTGCATTTTGACTGCTGTGGGACACCCTGCATTACACCACTATACTGTTTGCTCAAAACAGTCCTCCAAAAAAGATTACAGACTCTCCTATTTAGTAGTTTTAGAAAACGCTGCATTGAGCAGTTCACTGGTCCCACAGCGAAGCCTTGTAAATCCAATAGCAGCTGGCGCAGGGTTGCTGATCATAAAAAGAAAATGAGTTTAGAATCGGTATGTCAGGAGAAACAATATGTCCAGCACTTTATTACAATACTGGACACAAAACTGTGAGGGAGCAGGGGACAAATGAATAACCATCAGTTAATGAGTAACTCCTAATCAAAGCTGATGATTAGTTAATTGAGAAACAAGTGAGGAATAAATAAGACTATAGATAATGATGAGTTACTAGAGAAGAGCCTGGGGGATTAAATATTAACCCCTTAAAACTCAGACGATGTATGAATGTGACACTAGAAAACCTGGTACCAACCATGTCAGACCAGCTTGTCAGGAAGATCAATAATTAACGCTACGTAGTTACACTAACATTTGACGAGGAAAAACTGGCATGGCCATTTTCAAAGGGGTCTCTTGACCTCTGACCTCAAGATATGTGAATGTAAATGGTTCTATGGGTACCCACCAGTCTCCCCTTTACAGACATGCCTACTTTATGATAATCACATTTGGTTTGGTTTTTTCAATGCAGTGTACAGCAAATGTGTCATTTTCACCTATTCTGCATACTGGGGTCCCTAAACAGTCTTGAATTACATAAATTGGGTCTCACTGTAAAGCTGAGACTCTTATGGATCCATTGAGGCCAACTGTATTCATGAGTGATGATGTTAGTCCCCATAGTAGCCTTTTTATTGTAGTGAGACCATTTTGTGAAACTTGACTTCACTGTATAAACTGAGCTGTTGTGACCTCCAGGATAATCACAGCCTCATGAAATGTAACAGCCACAAACTAGAGACCGAGAGCATTCAGAGGATGGATGCTTTCCTTGGTAGATAAATAATAATAAGGGGGTTTATGAGAAGTTTAAACAATAGAAGTGCTCGCCACCTAATCGCCAAAATAATTGAAATTTTTGCAGAAATCCCTAAATGACAAAAATGTTTGATATCAAATCACAGAATGGCTTTTTCTATGGCGTTCCTCAAGATTTTGGTGGTTTAATGTGGTATTATGGAGGGATTATTGATCATTTTTATCAATACTTGAGTGGTAAAAAAAATGGTTAGATTTAGCACCAAATCTGTAAAAAAAACAATTAGGGATGACCATCATATACTTAAATCATCATGTTCTATACTCACTTACACACTGTCTTGCAAATTATTATAATTAATAAATGTATTAATTTCCCTTTAATAGAAGAGAGCAGAATGGTAAAGGGTTAATGCATCATTAAATAATGATTAGTTCATGAATATATGTGCATGAATCATACTGAACACTTTTATGATATCAATGAACAAATCATTACTTAATGATTCATTAATACAGAATCTCCCAGTCGGCTCTAGTAACTCATCATCATCTCCTATATAGTCCTCCATAGGAATTATTAGAGAAGTATTGATTAATGATTCATCAGTAATCAACACCTTCCTTACTTGTTCCTTACTTATTTCTCAATTAACTAATTAGCTTTGATTACTCATTTATTGATGGTTCAGGAGCAGTTTGTTCCTCACTTTTTCTGTGCACTATTGTAAAGTGTTACCACATTATGTTAAACTGGGTGCTGCCCACCAGAATCTACAATCCAAAGACAGTAAAATGACGCGTTTGTGCACAGTGAGAATTATGGGGTGTTTTGGGCAAAGATGATAAAGAAATGGAAAAAAAAAGAGAGCGAGAGATGAGTTGTGGATCAGTGAAGCAGCGTTATCCGCCCACAGACATCAGTTAACAAGAAGAGAGGGGAAAGGCCAGCAGCACACCAGCGAGGGAGGAGGAGCTGAGAGGGGGGAGGAAAAGGCTCTTTTAGTATTTGAAATTGAGGGAGAAATGGAGACTGGAAACACTGAGAGAGATGGAGATCTGTGAGAGAAAGGAAAGAGCTTAATTACTACTCCTGAACTTCCTCTCTGCTTACTAAATGCTCTCATATTATCTCTCTCTCTCTCTCTCTAAACCACACTGCCTCAGCATGTGCGTGTTTCCAGAGGTTTTACATTTTTTAAACCGTCTCCTTATCAGTTTCGTGGATTAGCATAATTAACTAGTCCTCTGCCTCTGAATTCCCCCCGCAGCCAATCGGCTGTTGGCTCTGGTTGCAGAGGCCAAATGGGGAGGCCGATGGAGTGAGAGTGGTCAGCCGAGTGCAGACGGGGAAGAGTATGGAGGAGAGAACCTGCCAAAATCAAAAATAAATGAGGAAATAGATAAATAAATGAGTCAATTAATACATAAACATGTCATTAAATGTAGCAAGAATAATATTAAAAATGAATGTAGCCATTAATTCATTGAGAAAATGCAACATAATTTGATATTTGTTTTATTTTGCTTCTTTATTTATTTTTAAAAATCTTTATATAAATTCCCTCATTCATTTACTCTTCTGTTTTATTTCCCTTATTATTATTATTTCTTTCTTTCTTTCTTTTTTTTTTATTTATTTATTTATTTCTGTATTTTTTCCAGAAACCTTTTAATTAAATAATTTACTTTTGTATTTATTTAATTCATCTATTTATGTTTGCTTTATTTAGTAATTTTATGTATGTTATATTTACTTTAAATTTATTTATTTATTTATTTATTTATTTATTTTTTGTTTGTTTATGCATGATTTTCCCTTTGTAGTTCTCCTCTTATTCATTTTCCCAAACCTAATTATTTTTGTATTCTCTTCTTTGCACACTGGTTATTATATTGCTTTATGTCTCTCAGCATGTGTTATAATGGGATCTTCTTTCTCGGTCCCTTACAGCGGGTTGTCGGCCTGCTGCCTCATACCTTTACAGGTGTGCATATCAACCGTCTGAAGCTGGAGTGTTACACATAAATGGATATTGACTTTTTTGAGGTGAGCCTTTCTTTTCGGTTGCTAAAATATGTTTTTCTGCTACCCCCGTCCACAGCACTGTGTTGCTTTACTCTGGTGTTGGTCTGTTTCTCCAAAAAACAACCCCACTAAAAAACACCTGAACTATCCCTTTACCATTTCTACTTCCATCACTCAACACCTGCATTAACTTGTTAGAATAAAACATTATATGTATTAGACAAACTGTGATGAGTCTGGAGCATGACATTGTTAATCATAATGCTTCATGTTCTCCCACAGGCACAAACATGCAGTGAACATGACAACATGCGCTGCTCATTTAGTGTGACAGACATGAAGACACGGCTGCTGAGTTTGCATGCGAATAGAAGAGCCTCATCTCCATGATTAGCTCACAACTAATGTGCAGCAGCCGATGACAGGGCCTGTTGTTCATGTAGTGGAAACCGCTGCGAGCAGCCTCCCAGCTACAGGGACGCCCACATGTGTGTTTAATCTCAATCACTGGTTTACTTACTGTACATTTGTCTCTTCATGTTGATTATGTCTAAAGTTTTAACGTTGATGGTGGATGAAAAGCATTAGTCCTGTCGCTCTCAGCAGCATAACAACATTCGCCTGACTCCCCATCGTCTCCACTAGAAACCGACTATCAAAGAACGGTGTAACAGTCAGACAGGAGAGGAGGATTAGCCCGAGCTAAGGTTCCCCCTTACATAATCCACCGTTTTGAATTAGTTTCATTCCCCTGAGAACGTGAGACCCTTTGAAATAAAAAAAGGAGACTTGCAGCCTCATGTTACAGCTCTATAGCAGAGACTGTTTATTAAGGTTTGAAGATGACACAGGAAACAGTTATTCTTCATGACATAAAGACACAGCAGCTAAAGTTACATCCTGTGGTTCAGTTACAGCCTGTGGGAGCTGGAGTTGAGTTAAAGTGAGCCCATGTACTTGTAACTGTTGTAGAGAAATTGTATTAGACAGAAATTCATGATTTCTTCATTGTCATGGTATTTTAGAGGCCTCAGAGTCCTTCACACTTGCCATGTGTTATGTGAGGAGGCTCTGGGTGTCTCAATGAGGTTAATATAAGATGGAGACCTTGTAGAGGTCTGGACCAATGCTTAGATCAACCTGCTGTTGATTATATGTGATTTTGCGTGACATGGGATATGTGGGGCTGCACGGTGGTGCGGTGGTTCTAACAATACAAATACTGCCTTGAATAGTGACTACATAAAATAGATAAATCAAGTGTTCTGAAATGTTATGTTGAAATATGCCAATGAGGCGTTATCTGATGCTTAGTTTTGGTGAATTTCGGAGAAATCTACATCTAAATGTGTGTGTTGGATGTTTTCTTTCCTCTAGTCTGAAAGAAGACATGTTATGGAAGCAGAGCACACCTGCTCAGGTGTAGCTCGTGCTGCTGATTTCCCTCCATTCAGCAACACATTCAACACACATCAACAAGCAAATGAAAGCAGGGACACCTGTCCAGGTGGAGGGCTCATCACACTTAAAACATGGGGAAAATTGATTTTTCTGAAGATATTTTCTGATTTTATGTTGAAAAATCTACGCCTAAATGTGTATTTTGGATGTTTTCTTTCCTCTCGTCTGATAGAGGACTTTATGGAAGGAACACTCACCTCACCTCAGTGAGTGGGAAAGGTGTACTAAGTCTGCATTGACAAATATATCCCCGCTGCCATTCTAAAGGTACTATTACTCTGTCATGATGGAGCCCAGAGAGTAATGATGAGTAATGATAACTGAGCATGATTTTCCTCCACAGCTCGACAACACAACACAACAAACCGGCCTCTCTGCTGGAAAGACGAGTGAGGAGGGATGGAAGAAAACAAGGGAGGAAGTGAGAGGTCACAGGAGGACATCCAGCAGAAAAACGTTAGTAAGTGACCAAACATTTGACACAAGGATCTTCTCCATCATCATGAGTATAATGGTGCCTTAAAATGGAGTGGTGTTTACCGTGTTTACTAGGTGGGTCCATGAACGCCTCCCTCATGTCGTATTCACGACCTGGTAACTGGAAAGTTTCTGAAAGCTCAGAGTTCACGACTTGTGATGCGTTTGTTGACGTTGTGAGAAATGGTGGAGCCCATGAACGTTCATTTATCGATGCATAATAAATTAATACTGTACAGTAATAGTTGTAATTTTAGTCATATCTCTGACCATCTGAGGTCATCACAGACTACTGAGAGTTTTAAAAAAGGACTTAAAACCTGTGACTTCATTAACCTTGCTGGTTGCTGCTTTTATGTTCATATTTTTTTATGATGTTAGCTTTTTATCTGTTTTCTATATTGATGCTTTTACCTGGTTTTACTGTATAGTACTTTGAGATTTGTTTCATATGTAAAGTAAATTATTATTATTATTATTATCATATTGTTTTTCTTGATAATTTTATAACGTGTTAGGAAAATGTTGTTGTAACAACCTCATCTTTCTGTAATTATGTCTTTCCATTTCCTTCATTATGTTACCCGCTTGCTAGCTTGCTAAATCGTTAGCCTCTGGTTTCTAGTTTCGGACAGTAACGTTAATATTGCCGTTGCTTAGAAGCGGTGTTCTTCACGACTTAACCACCTGAACGCGACGCAGAGTTCGCGAGTTCACGATTTCCATTTGAAGGCACCGTAAGAGCAGAAAACCGAAGAAATACACTGGAAACAACAAAAGATGGATGGTGTTTCTTGTGGGCAGAGCCACAGCAGCATGGAGCTAATCTGATATAAGTGGCAGATTTAGAGTTACTGTGCAGCTGTGATGTAATACTTAATGCACACAGCAGCAATAAATCAGCCCATAGCACCGTGTGAGCTTTTACCACAGTGGCCCAGTGAGAAGTAGGAAACAGCGAGGAAGCCCCTCCTTGGTCTAAAGTCGGTATTTCTCTCTCTGAACAATGAATCAAGTCATGCGTGCTCTTCTCATTCACATACTGTATGTGTCACTCAGATCACTCATTGGGTGTCTAAGCAGTCAAGAAGCTTCTCCTTTCAAAAATTAAAAATAAATATAAACTTTACCAAAGATTGATTTACTGAAACTATGTTTCCCATTTATAAAGCTGCTGATTGCACAACTTTTTTTGCATATAGCAGCAGCCCGTTCTCATTCCCAGGAAGTACTGATGCCTTGTCCCGCCCGTCAGCATTTGATACCGCCGTACAAGGCACCCTTTAGAGACACATCTCTATTCAGCATGTGTTTACTGTGACCGAAAAGTTGGGTCTGACAGTGTCAGTATGCAATATGATGAGCCTGATTTATACAAGATTTTATCCCTATTGTCACAGCCCAGCTCAAAAACTGTGACAAAAATGGGCAGGCTGCTGTTTATTTGTAGTAAAGCAGTAGAAGGTGTAGTCAGTAAATCACTAATGGAGTGCATGTATCGGTGTGTGTGGCAGCGTATGTCGATAACAAAACAAAGAAAACCGCAAGCTGTCGTCATCACTGTTGTCATCACTGTTGTCATCACTGTTGTCATCACTGCCGGCACTCTCCCATAGAGTCAGACTGCAGGATGGGGGGGTATCTGTCGGGCAGAGCACACCTGGTCCAGGTGTAGCTTTTGCCTCTGATCACTGTCTATTCAGCACCTGCAACACACAACAAGCAAAGGAAAACAGGGACACATATCCACATGGAGGGCTCATCACACAAAAAACATGGCGAAAACTGATTTTTTTAACAGTATTTTATGATTTATGGAGTAATAAAAAGAGATATACATAATCCCTTCTGTAAAAACCTTGGATTCTGCCGACAAAATGAAACAAGAAGTTTGAACCCGGTTTTCTCTGATGTTCAGACTTCTGTTTTGGTAATGTATGAAAATTAGCACATATTTGATAAGATGATGCATCATTTGCATTAGTCAAGGACTAAGGATCTCCACTCATCTCTGTTTGCTGTCTTCTCAGTGCTGTTCCAGCTGTATCCTCTCGCCTTCATTTCTCCTTCGATGCTTCGCCTCCAGGTTGTTTTGGGCCTCCCTCTTTTGCGTTTTCCCCGTGGTGTCCTTGCCATCTCCCTCTTCTTCTTAACAATATTGTTTCCATGTCCTAGCACCCTGTTGTTCATGATCTTTCTGAGGCGGGTATTGTGAAAGCTGGAAATCTTGCCTATGTATCTTTCAGTCATTCACCAGCACTCAGCACCATATAGGACAGATTGTTATTAAGTGTTAACTTCCAGATTTCATCATTTGGATATTCATCCATAAAACTTCTGAAGACTTGTAATACAATAAATAATTGTCTTAATGTAAGTAATCAACTGGGGAAGTTTCATGGTGACTTCTGTTAGTTCATCATTTTAGCACATTCACCTGTTGTGTCTCCGCTTAGAGAGCACTTTACCGGTTTGAACACCATTGAACATGGAGAAAGACTGTGCTTTCTGCATTTTGAAGCATTTCAGACGGGTCTCCACTGCTCGACATGACAAACCAAGAATTAGTTGTTGGCCCAAAGCATCAATGTGTGTGTTTATGTGCCTACCATCCACCCACACCATCATGCATCCTGTGTTTTACATCATAGCATTATTGCAGAGTGCCGCAGGCTTAGAAAACACTTAATACAGTCTATAGGTTCTTTATATACGTGTCTCCATGCATGTTGATATATTTTTATGTAAATGATCTCCACCCTGGGAGCTACATTTCCTCTACATTGTGTGGCTGTTATCCAGTTTTATTAAGTCGATACGTCATGTACATGCTCAGAGTAAAGTATATTATAAATCTCCTCTAAGTGATGTCTTTCTCAGTGCTTGTGCTCATACATTTGGGTATCTGGAGTGTCAAACAATCCACAAACTGTGAAATATGACAACCCAATCAGTTTTTTTGTGGGCTGCCTAGATCAGAAACAGGCCGCTCAGGTTTGGCTCCTCTTCCCACAGTATGTCACATGCAGACTCTTTAGTGTGAATGTATTTCAAACGCTGTATCACTGCAACCATGACTCAGCACTTTCAGACACAAACAGGTGTTTCTGATTAGACTCTCTACTCTATTAAAGGTTGATTCTGCCTAAATACTGCTTCATGTCTAGGGACTTGTATTTTTGTAATGTTAATGTTAAGTTAAATGTTAAATTAAGTGCTAACGTTAAGTTAAATGTTAAATTAAGTGTTAATATTAAGTTTTGTTAATAGAAACATTACTACCCAAAACAGTCAGTCCTGTACGGTTCAATGACTCCAATATATAATGTAGTTTTCTCAATAATATGCTGTTTGGAGTGATTTTCAGTAATATAAATGCTGAAAAATAAGTGCCCAGTATATTTACTATAGTAATAAAATAGAGGTTACATCTAACAGTATTTGTTTGGTCCCCAGCAACAATCTGGGTTTCTCATGTGGCTCCCCAGGAAAAATAATTGCTCACCCCTGCTCTAAAGCATGCTTTATAGACTATTTGACTCTAAATAGGACCATAATTTACTAAACGAACATCATGCTGTATTGCATTTTCTCATAGACTTCTACAAAATCAGAAGAAGACGACTTGAAACTACCGACTGAGACCATGAAATCATGTTCACAATGTTTACTGAGGTAATAAATCAAGTGAGAAGTAGGATCATTTTCTCACAACTTCTATGCAATCAGACTTCTTTTTGCAACCAGAGGAGTCGCCTCCTGCTGGATATTACAAAGAATATAAAAGTTTAAAAGTCTTCAGCATTGGCTTCACTTTGGCCTTGGAGGCTGCTGCGGTTGGAAACCCAAAATGCAAGTACGAACCTGAAAACGAGTCCAATATGTCCCCTTTAAAGTCAGAAGTCAGCTGGTATGGAGCAACTGGGGAAATGTGATTTAGACTGATTGGTAGTTTAGTGTCAGTGAGCACCACTCAGTAAAACATCCCCTGTAATGGAGATGGTCACAGGTCAAAGGCTCGTCCAAGCCAAATACTAAAATATTCAGGGGCTGATGTAGAAATCTGAGAAAGCAAGAAGAGGCTGCAGGCTTTGCTTTCAAACCCTCAGCTTCTCAGCGCACCTGTCGTCCACCGTTCAGCATCGATAAGTGTAATGGGAGAACGGATGAATTCATTAGGCGCAGATTGACCTGCTACGACGAGCAATTTAGTTTCAAACACAGTTAGGCACCTGCGGGAGAGAGGAAATTAGCATTTTAAATAGGTACGATTATAGGCCAGGCCACTGTGTGTGTGTTTGAGTGTCTTTGTGTGTAACTACGCACACAGACATATCCTTTCTACTCGCTTCTTACTTGAGTAACACCGCCGTGGTTGATGCTATCTGAAATATTGACACAACATAATGCTCTCCTCCCACGCCTCGGTGCACTTTTTATAAATAGAGTGCCGGTGCTGAACGCAGCTGGAGCGCACTTCTGAGAGCGCTTGAATCTGACACAACACAAAGAAACCACTCTGCCCTACTCCTACATTTAGCTCGCAGGCCTCACAAAATAGCTGAGCATAGTGTGAGCATTTAAATTACAGATGGCTTTGATATGATAGTTACAGCACATCAGCTTTAAAGAGACAAACACACAGATTTAGTCAGCATCCTTATGTTCCCAGGTCCTGTGATCTTGATGTGAACTAACAATGTGAGAGATTGGTAAGGATTATCTTCACAGTTCAAACAACTGGAGGGAGATGGACGTTTCAGTCTGAATGATAAAAATCTGTTCTGCCACTGTGGAGACAACAGTGTTGAAAAAAAAAAAGTCTTGCCCGCAAATTTGAGGGCACTGGTTTCAAGGAGCACAGCATCAGTAGGCTGTAACCTGTAGGTGGGTGATTTCAACATGTTGATCCAAGGAAATATCAGAGATATGCTCAAGCTGCTTTTGCAAGTCAAGTTTCGAGTCTCTTTTGGTTGTAGTGAGCGTTCAGTTATCTGCTGCATGTCATCTGGTTTGCTTAGGACATGGCTGCAACACATTCCCATCTCGTCTCGTCACATACTGACGCTTTGTCAGAGCCCTCGGCGTCACTTTCAGTTGCACACATGTTGAATGTTGTGAATTAAACAAAAACGCTTGCTTAGATTAGACAATGACACCACTTAGTAGGAAAAACAATAGTTTAGGCTTGAAACATCTTGGTAATTTTATAATATGTCTGAGGAAAATATTGATATTCCCAACGACCTCATCTTTCTCCTCTGTCATTATGTCTTTTCATTTCCTGCGTTATGTTGCCCACTAGTTAACTTGATAAATTGTTAGCCTCTGTGGCTTCTAGACTCAGACAGTAACGTTAATATTGCTTAGCAGTGTTGTTCTTCAAGACTTAACCACTTGAACGCCACGCATGAACGCCACGCATGTCGTGTTCACTCACTTCCCATCTTGTAAACACAAGTTCACAAGTTGCATTTGAAGGCACCAAATGTAACGTGCAAAAAAAACAAAAACTCCTACAACATGAAGATACAAAAGAAAACAAAAAAACATGACATTACTTCATTTATTGACATTTTACATCAGTGGAGAGGAGGGAAATATGTCAGGCCTATAAGTAAAGTCGACTGCCTTTAGTTTATAACGCAAATCAATCAGTGCCACTGTTGGTCATGAGAATAAAGTCAGTTTAAAAAGGGAATAGTTGAGTTTTGAGTGTCTTTGTGCCTGTCAGAGACCAACAATATGTGTGTACTGAAGGGTGGGTGGAGGACATACGACTCGGCTCTACTTACAAGTGATTGACTGCAGTGTGCAGATGCTCCCTCCTGTGATGACTGTCTCTGCGATAAATCCATCAGCACTTCTACATTCAGTCACAAGTTGTCTCATTGTTTGGTGTGACGGAGGAGAAGTCATCTCCTCTTTACAACAGGCCAACAAGCCGCACTCAAAGAGTGACTGCACATAAATGAGTTTCTTTTTATTCTTAATATGTCACCTTGCTGGAGACCTCAGAGAGAGATTCTTTGACACAGCCGCTATTTATATGCAGCAGCTGAATAACAGAGATGAAGGATAATAAGCGGAGGGTTTTGCATATACAGTATTTCCAACAAATGTGTGCTTTTAGTCATTATGTCTGCTGAAAAATGTCAGCATAATCATGGCTTAGAGAAAAAATAGCCTCTTAGAGTAAGCTTAAAAGCACTTGTTCTGATTTCTTATTTTTTGGGAACAAAAACTTGTACCTGCAATCTAGTTCTTTCAGCTACGGTTTAAGCGACAATTTTGCAAGTGAAGAAAGTCACAGTTTGTTGTTGCTCATTGAACTTCATCTCTCATCTTAGCTTATGTCACCGACACTAGCTAGCGAGGTCACGTTATCTGTGTTTTATCCAGCAACTTCTGGTCTTTTTATCAGCTGGGAAGTGAAAGAACGATCAGACTCGTTGCACAGGTGAGTACATCTCAGTACGAAGAAATGATTTGTCTCTCGCTGTGGTCTACCGTTATATTTTTTATGAACTAAGGTCCCATGTGGTCCACCGGAAGGGGCGTGACTTCATTCTCTACTGTTAAACAAAGAGGGCCGAGATCTGTCAGAGGCTGATGGAAGATCAGTTTCCCGCTCTTAATTTGGTGAATACCAAGGAGACTAACAGGAGGGACAACATCCCCGGGTACTCAACATGTCTTGTAGTGCAGAGTCTCAAAAGACTTCTATACAATCAGACTTCTGTTTGTAACCAGAGGTGTCGCCCCCTGCTGGCTGTTAGATGGAATGACAGTCGGAGTTGCCCACTGGTTGCATTGTCCTAATAAGAGAAGCAGGCCGTGTGTTGGATACGCTATTATAGATCTCACATCCTACATACAGGCAGTGTGACACAACCCTGATTACTGTCCATGCAGGAGCCACCAGAGCAAAATGTCTTTGTCAAAAAGGAGAAAAGTGGACAGAGACTGTCAGGTTTTCCAAGAAAAATAGACCAATTCCTGTTTTTTCACTGAGGTGAATGGGAAACCAGTGTGCTTGGTGTGTTCACGGCACTTTTCAGCGCTCAAATAATCTAATATTCGGCACCACTATTAGACTCATCATGGCAAAAAATACAAGGCCTTGCAGCCAAGGAAAACTGAGAAGAGAGAAGATAAATGAATTGTTGGCAGGTTTGAGGGAACAGGCTCTCCGGCTTTTCATCATCTGGTTTTGTAAATGGTTGTTCATTAATTGGGAATCTTTTCAGAATGTACTTCTATACACTTGCTATTTATAGGTTATTATGCAATGGCTTTAATGGTTTGGCCCACTTGAGATCAAATTTGGCTGTATGTGGGCCCACGAGCTGAAATGAGTTTGACACCCTGGATGGCAATGGTCCAAATCTTTGCAATAAGATTTGGACAAAACTAAGTATACATCTGGACCATATACGGTCAGTTTGTGTATTTATGGCTAAATTATTATACAAATAGTCAGTAGTCATGTCTATAATGTTACATCTAATAATGGTACATGTCCACAGCCTCCATGCTTCCCATTCATTGTCTATGTAAGCAGCTGTGCAATGTATTTTGGTAGGGTGGCGGCGCAATTTTAGAAACTTTTAAACTAACCATTTATCGGTCTAAAATAAAGACAGATTCAGCAACTGCACGGGTTACTTCAGAGTCTTCAGAAACACATTTTGGTGAACTATTTTTGTGATATTAGAGAAGAAAGTGTCCAAGCAAGCCGACATGTTGGTTTCCAGTTTGAAAGCTGGGAGCAGCAGCCCACAAGGGAAATAATGTATATTGATATACTTATACTACCAGGAAGGAGAGCTTTCGTCTAATCAGGTGCGTAGTGCCTTGTGTCTAATGGCTGCCCAACAAGCGTCCAGTTCTGGGAAGTGTGCAGGTGAGTGTGATCCAACTCCCCAGGAAGAGTGCCAATCATTGATGACAAGTTATGTCAATCATGAGGTCCTAAAAGTTGTAAAATGCACTAATAGTCAAAACCAGTTATTTCCCTTCCTTCATTCATGTGAATGAGATCCAGACCGAGGCTGGAGCGAGGGCTGGGAGGTGGAGGTAGCAAAATGTGATGTCAGCATGACGGTTTTGACCCCGTGACTGAGCCATGCGACCTGCTCCTTGGGCCCAGTGGATGTGGAAGATCCGGGTACTTTCAAACTCTGAAGCTGAGCCACTTTGGCTTCATGCACCACTGAGCAACTTTTCATAGCCTCCAATGCTGTATCCAGTTCTCGTCATACATCCATGGAGTAACTGCTGACACGCTCCTCTGAAAATGTAAACAAAGGACTGTTCCCGCCTTTTCATTTTGAAAGAGCAGCAGCCAATGAGGAAACTCCAGCACTTGACTGACCAATTGAATCATAACTCCATCATTCAGTGACAGACTTTTGCATTTGTAGGGCTGACACTCTGCAGTCCAGCCAAAAAGATATATACAGAGAGTAGAAAGTTCATCTAATTACTTAATTTAGATATTTACATTATTTAATGTCACCCTACCGTGGAGGGCGACATTAAGAGGAGACCATTTAATCAGAGCTCTCTTAATTCTTACAAGAACTGTGAAGAAGTTGTTGAAGTTGTTCCCTGCAAACAAGACTGAGAGGGGTTTTCATTAACACACACACACACACACACACACACACACACACACGCCACAAACAGCTTTTATATGTCAGATCAATAGCGAAGCATCTCTGAATAGAGGGAGGATGATGTGGACGGGAGGAAACACAGAATGGCATCACTTCTTCTCCGCCTCTTTTCCTCCCATCTTTTATTCTGTTCTCTCTCATATTGATCCAAAAATGGCAGTTTTTAGCTGCAGCCTCCAGCAGGATATCTGACCCTGCTTTGTACAAGATATTTCTCTTTTTCCCTCTCTCCCCCTCCCCTCATGGGTTCATCAAGGCATGCTCATGTCACAAATTGATGTCAAGTATAGATGTAACTTTAAACTGATTTTACCCCCAAACGTAACCCAGATAGTGCAACAGTCTCTTCAGGGAGGTTGTTAAAGATAGGAAAGTACAAGGCAGATAGCAGTGAGAGACAGAGTAATCTGCTCTTTGTGTTCTCTTGGGAAGCAATAGAGATCACAGCCAAACTCATCAGCCTACCACAGACGATGAGGAAAGTGGGCTGGAGTTGCAGCGTACTGGTGTCCTCCTGAGCCGGGGGAATTGATAGTGAAAGAGGGAACTTTACATTGGGAGTGTTGCTTTTTCTACAGCAGACAGACAGTCGTGCACGCCACTGTGTTGCCGCTTCGAGGCCGCGTGCAGTGCCTCAGCGGTTGTGTGTGTTTCCTCTGAGTGGGTTTTCTCCTCGGATGTATATTCAGTATCTCCCGAGAGGAGTCAGCCTACACCTCAACCTGGAACAGGATCAAGAGGCCATCCATCACAAAAACACAGCTACTATAACCAGCCTCGCAAAGTGCTGAGCCAGCAGTCTGAGAAAAGGGCATGTGAGAATCTATCCTTTATTTGTGTTTTGACAAAAATGCGAGGTAAGCGTAAATGCTCTACATTTCCTCGAGGTTGAACAGGTGACCCTCGCTGGACGCTCCCTCTCATGCAGAGGATGATGCTCTAGATACCCCTCTAGTGTCAGATTTGGACGTGTCAGGGACGGGGGGAGCAATTTCCACTCATTGCATGCATGTTTTTAGGTTTATTGCAGTATGTACTGCATACTGCGTTCCTCAGTAGTATGCAGTACGCATACGTACGCATAAAGTGATGTATTTTGCAGTATACTAGGCCAGGCTTTAGCCTTTAATCCAGCTCTTAAAGCACTGGACAATAAAACAAACTTACACTTGCACTGTTATCAAAAAATACAACGTAGATTTTATGTTCTGTTAGTTTATTTACTTTATAAGATACCGCAGATTTAAAGTGTTTATTCTAACAGCTCATAGTGAAATAAGACAAACAGGATCATCAACGAGGGGAGAGAGGAAAACATTGCTCAACAAAATTTAATCAAACTGCTTTTTCATTGACACAAATAGTGGACTGATCTCCCTCCAGATATTAGAGTAATGTTAAAAAGGGTCATGTTGTCTCAGCAGGTTTCTCTCTCTGCCCTGCCAGATGCACATATTTACCAAAAGTATCCGTCAACAAGGAAAGAAAAGCCCTTCGTCTACGAGGAGAAAATGTTCTATTCACCATCTAATATTGTAAAACTAGAAACATTCAAAATCTACACAGTTGATTTCTCACCTCAAAAATTTTCAGAAGTGAATTTAACGATGAAATCGCTGCAATAAATATTTTAAAAAATGAGCCATTTTGACTGCTGTCGTGGGTGTAACTGTAGCCTGTAGGGGTCCAGCACATTGCATTGTGGGATACAGTAGGTGAGGTAGGCTGGTCTGATACATACTGGAGATTTTCTTTGAATCAGTATGACATCCAGGTATTTTTGGCATTCTGCAGATTTTGCTTTTGTTCCCATACTACATACTACATTTTACTACATCAGTATGTTCTGCTAGTATAGCACACGGTTTAGAAACAGCCCATATCTGCAGACCCAGCCTCACCTGTCCTCTGGTTACCTCCTCCCGTCAGTTCCACCACCGGGCCAGATATTATGACAGCGTCAAAGCGTTTCTTTCAGTGTGCTGAATCAGATGACCCTTGTTGGATGTGCTGATATCCTTTCATGAGAGCCACTCATTTCAGTCATGAAAGCCTCTTCTCCACATGCAGGCCCAGGCACGTTATTCCCTCAGCCAAGGCCAAGAGCAACTATACAGATGCCATATTTTCACATCAGTTTCGGTGAGTTTTATTTTGTTTCTGTCCAGTTTGCATGAAGTATTTTACGATGCTCCGGTACGTACAGCTGATCTCAACATAAACAAAAATACATGAGGATGACTGTGCAAGCTGAACAGAGGGGGTAATCGTACATGGACACTATTCTAGTTGTAGGTGTATCCATATCCAGGATTTTTGGGACTCTTTCCTTTCTTTCTCACACCCATAAGACACACATGTTGTTTTTTGTCTTTCAGTTGTTCCCATTATCCACAGCAGATCATTGATCCGCACATTGATTTGACATAAGTTTTAGACCGGATGCCATTCCTGATGTAACCCCCCTGGGGGAAATGGATGTTTTGGTGGTGGGAGGACACCAGAAAACCCAATCTCCATACAGAAAGGATCTGTCCAGACCAGGGACTGAACCTGGGACCCTCACACACACATGCTGGTGCAAAAAATACACTTTGTATTCATGGAGAGACCTACTTATTGATGACTTCCCAGAGGTTGTGTGTGTGTCTTTGAAGCATCTCAGAAACTGTCAAAACAGGACTCGGAAAGTAGTTTATTATGTTGATCTACATCCCAGCTAATGTTTTAATTTTAACACCTCAGTGCAGCAGCAGAATGACAATGATGATACTTGACTAAGAGAGAGAGAGCAGAGAGAGCAGAGAGAGGAGGAGAGGAAGTAAAAGACATGATGAGACCTCATTAAGGCTACATGAACGAAGCGGGCGTGTGCGCGTGCACGCTCATGTGCCAGAGTGTGCATAACAGCCAGCATGATCCAGTCACTTTTGTGTGTCTTTGTCTGTGTGTGTGTGTGTGTGTGTGTGTGTGTGTGTGTGTGTGTGTGTGTGTGTGTGTGTGTGTGTGTGTGTGTGTGTGTCAGTCGGAGCAGATCTGGGAAGCCCCTGGGAGGGTTAAGTAGGGAAACAGCAGAGATTGAGGTGGGGAATTCTCATCAAAAATGTCCAAATCAGGAAAGGTGTCGGCAAGAGCCACCCTGCAAGGGGACAGAGGGGAACGGAGGTGTTGGAGGTGTGTGTGTGTTGGAAGGAAGATGGGTCAAATGTCTAACATAATGATGGTGACTGCAATGAAGGGAAAGTACAAAAGCCGGAGGAGGTATGGGAGTTACTTTAAGATTAGCAGTTTACATGGAGGGGGGTGTAAATGCGTCATGATGTGGGGGCTCCATCTCAGGGGTGAGGTCGTGTTGAGAGGGGTGAGGAGCTGGTGATGGGGGGGGGGGGGTCCTTGGGGTGCAGTCCTGTGGTAATGAGCTGTTACTCTCAGAGGAAGACGAGCTCTATTAGAGGAGCACCGAGCTGCTATTCTGAGGTTTAATCTGAGGCTGGTTCACCTTCTGCTTCGCCGCTCAGCACAGATACACGCTCGTCCTTTGACAACCTGCTGAATGTAAAAAAGGGAAGTGAGATCTTTGGGTTTGGGTTAGAGAGTCAGATCTACAAAACAAATCTGGAAATGGTTCCTGTTCAGTCAGATCAACCTGACACTTGAATGGAGGATGAGAAATCACTGTGACACAGTATTATCTGTGATTTCACTGTTTCTTTCATCAGTTTGTTTCTCTGCTTCTCTTGCTCTCCCGGTGATGTGATGTCTTGTTTTATCGGATTTCTAACTAACCTCACAGGCGTACTTGGCCGCCCTCCCCGTTTCCCTACAAGTTCAAAGGTTCAGTCCTGGTGGGAGGTTTGCCGTCAGACGGCCAGTCAGCAGGTCAGCAGGTCGAGGTCAGAAAGCCAAACGTCTGCTGGGGACATTTGTCTATCATTTTCAGTTGAGCTTGGGGGCGCCGTGTCTTTTTCCATCATGATTCACTTGTCAGTGCGTTCTGTGTTCTGTTCACTGGACATAACCGTTCTTCAACCTCAAAAGTCAGAGTCAAAATTCAAGGTGAAATTGATCTGAAAGGGGCATTCCACTGTTTTTAAGCTCAGTTTTCCCATAATCGGGAGCACTACTCCCTACGCTGCTCTGGTGGGACCTTTGCTAAAAATAACCCCAGTGATGTCATCAGGGTAATCTCAGCTTTGGAGACTGTAAGCATTTTCAACAGAAACCCACAAACTATAGAGTTTGAAAGACATCTAGATTTACCGGCAGGGAGGATCCAAAAACATTGACTGTAGGCTATATAAGAAGTGGACGTAGTCACCGTGATGTCACCTGTTGGTTTGTGCACTGCTATTTTGAAGCATTGAGTCCGTCATTTTGTCCATTTTGAAACCAGGAGTGGCACAAGAGGGTGGAGCTAAGTACAACCAGATGCTGAAGAAGACATTTTTAGGTGACCATGGAGATTTGACTTAACCTTCATGAACTGAAAACACACTGTGAAAGGGTTAAAGTTGTAAGACAAGTTAAAGGCGCTTCAGCTTTGGCTTCACCTTTCAGAACTGGAGGTAGCATCCTGGCTTTAAAGCTAAACATCTTCCTAAGCTCAACAAATAAGCTACACAAAATCATTTTAGATGCTACGATAATATTTGTTTTTAATTTTTCTGATGAAGACTGTCGGCCAAACTTTGGTCCAATTTTGAAAAAAAAAACAATAGTTGAAGAAGGTGATTTTTTTTTTGGAAATATATATTTTTGGAGTTGTGATTGTGAGTCAGTTTGTAGGGTTGCTGCAGCCTCAATCAGTTGGATGAACTGCGTCAACATTTCGCGATGGACAGCCACAGTTTCAGTCAGATTTCTGTTTGGAAAATACAAAATACCAGATTTACGGCAACAGTGGGCCACATCGTTTTGCATCCTTACTGTATTCTATGCTCAGGCGGTAAAAGGAGAGCTGATTGAAGTGGTTCCTTGTCCTTGTTTTTCTGCCTCAGCATGGCAGTGTGACCTGGTGACACACTGAGCTGTCAGGATCGATTGAGGCTCCTTGGAGCTGGCAGCAGAGACCAGGACTGGCATTCTGGCATCGGCGTGCCGTGCCTGGTCTACCATCCCTCCCGAGGGAGCTCACAGCAGTGATGCACTGCTAACCGAGTGGGGCCGCAGCACATTTTACTAATGTAAAATGTGCTGCGGCCCCACTCGGTTAGTGGGGCCCAATGTTTTACACCATTTGCTGCCATGATGAACCCTTTCACCTAGTCCATGGATAAACTCTCCTCCTGTGTGGCACTCTCTCTCTACCTCCCTCAGTGTTTTCTCTCTGTACATTAAGTGCCAAGCGAAGAAGGCTCCCCTGCAGTATCTGACCCATCCTGGCAGAGGTGAGGTTGGATAATAAAACCGCTGTTCCTGCCAAAAAGACGAGAGGAGATAACGGAGGGAGGTAAAGCGAAGGAGAACAGAAGACAAGGCAAATAAGGAGAGAGGAAAAATAAGAGCAAGCAGGAGAGGGAAGAATCACTGGGGCCACGGAGGAGGCGGAAAGAACTGGGAGTTAGAGGGGTTGTTGGATAGAAAAAGATGTTAATAGAGGGTAGGGTTGTAGGGTTGACAAGGTTTGAGTAAGGTCGCAGCAGCACCACTCCTTTCTTTCCCTGCATCCCTCCATCCCATTTTGAGTGCCAGGGCGTTGGTGCAGAGGCTAAATCAATCACCTCTCTGCCCTCCTTCCCTCCATCCACACACACATTGTGCTGACGTAGTGGGTGTACTTTTTCACATCACTGTTATCGGAGAGGAGATGCAACACAGAAAAGACACATTTCAGAAAGAGTGAAGCCACAGTCACAGTTGGTTAAACATCAGTCTATCGTTTTTAATAATAGTAAAAAGATAAAGATTAAGATAAAATGTCACTTAATATAAGTTACTGCAGTTTTAAGTAGCCAGAACTGCTGGTCGTACAAAAGCACGTTCTGTGTAGATTCATACAATAATAGGTTTTGTTCAATGTAAAGTCAAAGATGAGAGATTCAGAAAAGGAGAGCTACTGTAAGTCAGACAACCAAGATGATGGGCCATTGTGACCAGGCTTGTGTGTGTGTGTGTGTGTGTGTGTGTGTGTGTGTGTGTGTGTGTGTGTGTGTAAAGGCCCTATATAATGTGATATAGGTCAGAGACCCTCAGGTGCATTGCTGCTTAATGTGGCGTCTGTTTGTGTGAGTGCACATGATGTGTTATGAATGGATGTAACGTATAGAAAGTGTGTCACGCTCACATAATTCTGAAACATCTGTCAGTCACGTCTAGAAGGTAATCTGCAAATTGTGAAAACTTGCGAGACGCGCTGCCTGACAACCTATCCTAACCTTGACCATTCGAGGTCAATGCCTATCCTCCCGAGAGTTTCACAAATTTGCGTCTTACCTTCCAGCCACGACCACATCTGTCTTGCAACCTCTGACCTCTGCCAGTCACAATCTGGGCATGCTGGGAAAAGGCGCTTGCTGTCACTTTTCACACATGATCCTGTCCACAGCGTAAAGCATGAACAAGCACTAAAACTATAAGTTCTGGCTGATTTGCAGACATATTTAGCTAATAGATATATAATTATATAAATACTGTCTTCACTTTCAAGTTTTAATCATACAGTACTATGTTGACTTCTCTAGTGTGGACGATTAGTGTGACATTATTATTTTCTCCTTTTAGTACAACTACCTACTGGTGTGTCTCATAGTTCACTCAGCATCTACTGTACGATGACCAAAGTTAAGAGAAAAATCCAACCTTGTTCTCATGATTGTGGCCATTTGCTAACTTTGCATTCGCCAAGCTACCATTAGCTTAGCAGATTCCCATGCAGTTAGCTATGAGAGCTGCTTTTCTGTGTTCACTTTCATTAAGATTAATAGACAAGCATTGATATATGTAAAAATTAACTTTATTTGGAAAGCACTTGTCCTGATACACTGCATGTGGCCACAGTTATGAGAAGAAGAAACATGCTCTCACTCCCAGCTCTCACTCCCAGGGCGTCAGATACCGATGCTTTGTCACGCTATTTGGCGTGTGATACCAATGCACAAGATACTCTTTAGCGTCTGTGTAAGACGGCTTTCAAATAACTTCAATGTAAACCCATCCGTGTCAGTGTTAAATGCTCAGAAAAAGTGCTCTGGGAGTTTGATGTGGTTTGAAGAGCGAAAAGAGACGCAAAGGGCTGGTGGGAGAGGAGGTGGATGGGTCCAACAAGCACAAGACGTGTCCTGTGCGTTAAGTTTCACTTTCACTTTACAATCAGCTGTTCGTTTGTGTCCTGTGTTCACAATGGTTTATTTTCACTTTATAAATGTAGTAGTTTTAAGCCCAACCATATTGTTTTTTCCTAAACCTAACTAAGTGGTTCTGTGACCTAAACCTAAGCAAGTGTTTTTGTTTGAATTCACAGCATCAAGCACGTGTTTACTGTGATCGTAAAGTGACGCCAAGAGGTCTGACAAAGCATCAGTGCTGTATATGCGACGAATTGGGATGAGGATGTGTTGACGATGATGCTGTCGGTACCCCTTTAGCGTCAGTTTTGGATGTATCAGGGAAGGCGTGCGAGTTTCAACTTGTTGTTGATGCACAAGACACAATGTCTTTTCAAGATAAACGTCCGTGTTGACACTTGTTACATGTATACATGTACATGTCTTTTTAAAGTTAACTAAAATAAACATAGGTTTACTTAGTTTTTGGGTTTACTTAGTTTTTGGGTTTACTTATGCGACTTTTGGTTATGGTTTGGGTTAATATGAGTACACACAAGTACACAAAATGAGTCCGTAAAAGTACTTGGTTAGGTTTAGGCAACAAACATAATTTTGACTTAGGAAAAGATCGTGGTTTGGGTTAAAAGAAGTAAGTCTGATACATAAAATATTTATACATGTTAGGTGAGTCAACGTCGACCTGGCTTCACATGAACAGCGGCTTCCTGAGTGAAAGTCTGTGTTTGTTTGATCTGTTCAGCCTTACCTTCAGTCCACCTTATGCAGACTTTTTCACTCTATACTATGTCGGTTGCACAATGCTGACATGGATGAGTTTACGTTGGACTTAGCTGAAAGCCTGGTGAATCCCGTACAGACGCTAACGGGTGCCTCGGTGTGTCGGTATCAGGCGCAGAGGGGCACGGACCAAGTGGCGGTATTTGTCGAGAACAGGTTGGAATGAGACCAAAAAAACTCCATGATTTCCCTTTAAGTCTCCACCTACTGACTGTGTCGTCCTTGACGGTACAACCATTCAGCGAGTCCCTTTTCTCAGGCTCCTCTTAACGCCATTCAAGGGCAAGCAAGCAGAGGGAATCCTGCTGACAGCCACACTCTCCTCTGCTCCCACACAAAGTCATCTACACAAAAGGCTTTATGCTGGAAAGTGTGCATGTGTGTGTCTAGGGGTGTGTGTGTGCTGTATATATGAGCTCTAAAAGTGGGGTCACGCTGAAAGTGATGCATAAACATTTGTTGAGTTTTGACTTTTCACCTCTGCTGTTTCTATTTGAATATTCCACATTGATGATTTTCACCTCATCACAACTCTGACCGCCGAGGTGTTAAAGGTGCGTACAGACGATGTGAAGGAGAATCTACAGACAGGAAGTGGCTCAAAAAAGAAAAGATCCACAAAGAAGAAAATTCTCATCTCTACCCCATAAGGATGTTTTGTGCTGTGTGTGTGAGCAATGATGGGATGTATTATTGACTTATTGCATTAGATGGTCTCTGTGCTTCACGCTCACGCTCTAACATCGCCCTCAGAGAAATAAACTCAAGCACACACAAACGCAGTAATGACTGTGTGAACACAAAATGTTTTGTCTCTAGCGTTGCTCTTGTGCTTCTGGGGTTTTGTGTTCTTAGTAGTTTACATTTGCCATTTCTGTCTGTCTGCGTCGGTCCCGTCTCTCTCAAAGGGAAGCTGCAGAAGCTCCAAAGCTGTGAGATGCAGCGGGCCGAGTTTGGAGGGCTGTGTGAAGGATTAGAGCCTGCTCTTTGCCAGTGGAGTGGCTGAGCAGTTGGCAGCACAACTGAGATGAAGCGAGGGGGGGAGTGGAAAGAAAGAGAAAGTGGAGGGGTAGGGTGCTGTGAGCCAAGCAGGTGGGAGCGGGGTGTGAAGACAGATAAAGAGAGGAAAGACTAGTTGTGAGGCGAGAGAGGGGAGTGAAGACATTCATGAGCGCATCCACTGAAGTCTTCGGTGAGCCTCTGCTTCCTGCTCTAAGCCCCTGACCCTACGCCAGCTATCCTGGGTGTCTATGTGTGCCTTTCTGTGCTGAGTTTGTGTGCAGGGGTCAAATCTTAGAGTAATACAAAGCCACACATGACAGAAAGAGTGTGTCCCTTATACAGGAAACCAATTTATGCAAGTGAACATAGCAAAGATTATTGAGGTCTATGAGAGCATTCAGCTCTTTGTACACTGAGGTTGATCTTAACGGTCTCTCAGTCGAGGTCTGTGAAACCTAGCCTCAATAGGCTACTGCAGCAAAATGCACACACACACATACACACACACACACTTATTCCTGCATACTCACACAGTAGGGACAGACTGACTATCACAAGTTATAATCCGTAAAGTCAAACTGAAATTAAATTGCATTTTTTTACGCACACTGGTGCAGTGACCGCTCATCGTATGGCCACGCCAAGGAAGTGCTGCTTGCAGCAGTGTCATGCTCGTTGACTCCAGGGAAGTGAAGAATAGTTTGATTGTAAATTTAATATATCCAGCATCCAGCAACAAAAATTAGCTGCTAGCGACATGTTCGTCTGAAGGCCTGAAACCCCTCCTCGCTTCTGCACTGCTGTTCGCTTGTTTAGCCAAAGTTTATTGATATTGAATGTTTTGCATGTCCAAATTGCAATTCAGCAGAGCAGTCTATGGGGTCCCCAGCAATACACCCGCCAAATGTGAAGTCGATCGGTTGAGCAGTTCTCGAGATGCGTGAAGGACATGCGGAAAGACAGACAGAAGGACAGAGATTCCTCTGTTTATAGTTAGATATGCATCCGCTCTGTAAATCATATCCTCCATTCTCTTTTAAAGTTGCTAAATGCCACATTGGGAGCATTAATGTTGCCTCCGCACAGCTCTCAACATGGCGACGGCTGAGCTTGGCTCGTTGTTACCGTGGTAACATCAGTACTACAGCTAAACACTCAGCTGAACGGCTTCTCTGTCAGAAATACAACAGAGGAGCTGTATCTGTTCACAGCGCAGCCAAACAAACTGTTGCTTTAAGAAAGAAATCGATGAATAATAATTTCAACTTTCACAATAAAAGCCACCTCGTGTTTCAGCAGTTGAATGCTTTTAATGTGAAATAGCAGCAGTAGGAAATATCCAGTTAGCATTAGCACTAACTTAAATACAGCTCTGATAGAGTGGTGAGGCTGTTATCAGCGAGGTAAAATTGCGCTGGATTACATGCATGCATCATTTTTCTGTGACTCTCTTGTGCTTGAATGGTGGACGCCACTAATAATGAAAACAACCATGTAGAAAGATAATTACAGAAAATAAATATGTTGAATAGCTCTTGGGGGAAAAATGATGACCATATATGTGGGTTTGATTTCATGTGAGCTCTTAACGATAATAACTTTAAGCTGAAGAAGTGAGTCTACAGATGTTGTTAACATCCTGAATGAGTGATCCAAGACTCATTCGCAGCACTCATGTATGTGTAAAAGAAGAGGTGTTTTGAGACAAAAGATTTCCAGTAGCCTAGTTGTGGTATAAAAATTCAATATACAGTATACAATGCAATATTTAACTGCGTAGTTTTTATTCATGTAAGAACTCCTGTTGTATTGCAGCACAAGAATTCAAATCACTCTCTCAGTATTAACAAGTTAAGTCTTAGAAAACTACTTCTCATCCATTCTTCATCCTTATGTTCTTTATTGCTCATGATTCATGGTGTACAAAACTAAAGAAAACTCTAAAAGAAACAACAAAGTAAAGACGTGAAATACTGTACATCAGCAGGTTTATCAGACTCTGTATCTGTGTCAGAAATCCTGTATTGGACGAACACACATTCACTCACTCACAAACACATACAGTGAGGACGGTTCGGTCTCTGCAGTTCTGTTGCCTTCGGCGCTCGATTCAACTGTCATCAGCATATCAAATGTGCATTATCGGCCGTTATAAGCCTCGTAGATGTGGGTCAACAGGGGCCTGCTACTCCTACTATGTTGTAAAAGTGAAAGCAAAACTTAATAGCTACATGATAATAAGACCTGGATACGGTGCCGCTTAGCCTTGCTTCCAGTTTTTTAGTGGTCACTAGTGGTATTGCAGCAAAAAAAAAATCCACCTGCGGCCCAAAAAGCATTTTCCCTATAGACGACCGCTGTAAAAGAGACGTCTGTAAAACTGTTGACAGGACACTTCAAACTGCAAACAAGATCAATTAGGATTACATGGAGGTTTTATATCTGTAAAACGTTCCTCTAGCGGAGAAAAATTTGTGACATGACAGTTTTTTTTTGAGCACAACCATGAAACAGCTCCAACAGGGGACCCCAAGTAAATGTAGGTATACTTAGTTTTTAGGTTTACTTACCATACAACAAAACTACTTGGTTATGCTTAGGAAAAGATCATGGTTTGGATTAAAATAAGTGTGTTTGTTAAAGACCATTAACCACTATAAAAAAGACTGTAAAACTGTTCACAGGACACCTCAAAATACAAACAAGGTGGATTATGACTCTGTTATGAGTTTTTAATCATTTCAGGCTGTTTGTAAAACTTTCCTAGAGTCAAGAAAAGTGATTGTAAAATCTGTGACGTCATCACAGTATCAGGTGGGAAGTAAGGAATGAGGCCAACAGGTGAAACAACTACTGTGCATATTCAGTGGGCCACATAACCCAAAAGTAAACCCAGATAGTAGAAAACTTTTTTGGCATATGCGCTAGGTGAGCACTTCTCATTGGATAAGTGCCATCTTGAGGTCCGGAACCCAGTTCATATAATAGAGTGCTCCAGGAATGATGTATTTTTGGAGGCCAACCAGGAAATTATCATCATCCTGGGTTCCCTCAACAAAATCTCAATGGGATGTTTCCATTGGGTGTTTTGTTTAGTGTTTTTTTGTGCAGAAAACAAGCTCTGTGGCAAATAAACATTTATCCTACTAAGATGTTTTGTTCAGCAAGATAATCTTCACAAATGAACACCACTTTTATGATTTTTGACGTGTGAATGCAATGTAAAGTAAAAAGCTAACAGGCTATAGACGAACTACATAACGGTTGCATGAGCGCGAGTACACACAGCAAGGCTGTAAAGGGGGACGAGTCGTCTCATTTAACCACTTGTTATCAACCGCCTGTTTTAAAGATACATAAAGGCTTCAAAATTCACGAGTGTGATATTTATTGATGGATTTTATGCCGTAGAATAAAACATTAAAATGTCTTCAGCTTGTGTTAACCACATACTTTATTTCAGGCAACCAAAAACATTGACTTCCACTTTTGCTCCTCCCATAATTATTATGGTCACTAGAAGCCGCTGTCATCTTCTTTTATTCTGTGTTTCAGTGATCACCCACGTGAATCGATCATAAAACCTTCCCTTCTGACCCACATCTATGAGGCTGAAAACCACTGATAAAGCCCATTTAATGACCTGATAACAGTCTAACCGGCTGCCTGTGAGGATATCTGCAATCTAACAGCGAGCCAACACAGCACCTCTGATCTGGAATCAGCGGACTATTGATGTTTTCTGTTCTGCATAATAATGTACGAATGTACCACACACACACACACACACACACACACACACACACACACACACTGACATGTGTGTCAAGAGATGACGAGAGGAAGGGGGAAGTTGCAAAGCATCCCCTCCCTCTTATTCATCCCTTGCTTGCACCAGCCACATCCAGAAACCGCCCTGAGCGATGATTTTCTGAGCAACAACACGTCGATTTCTTTGAACTCCTCAGCCTCAAAATGCTACACTTTCCTCCAGCGGGCACAAATAATAGCAGTGACAAAAGTCCACACAAATTCACACCACACCGAACAAAAAAAATCCCTTTTTACTGGCAAACATAGCTGATGTGAGTCCAGGCCAACTTTTAGCCCCTTCACAGAAGATTACACCCTTGGACACCTCCTACACGTGTGATATTTTTACTCCCTCCTTTGACCTGGATAGCTCCCCACAAACACTCCTCATCCATTTTGCACCCTCACCGACTCCCCTGTCCTCTGACCTGCTGCTGGTAAAAGCACTGACATTTTCAGTCTGCTAAACAGCTCTTCGACTGTCGGCAGCGTAAAACTGACATTTAGTCGAGCAAAGTAGCAGCTCTTTCCAAACGGGAAGCACTGTGTTTACGGTTATGTTCAGGTACATACGTATAGAGAGGCAAAGTCCCACCCAAAAATCACGTAACGGGAATGTCAACAGGGGAATTTTTTATTGCGAGGGACCGCCTCGCTTTCTAATGTTGGACGCATGATGGTCTGCCACTAGACGCTGGGTACTCGGCACCTGATTGGATGAATGCTTTCCCTCGTGGGCTGCTGGTCCCAGCTTTCAATCCAAAACCAACTTTCTTCTCTTATGTCACGAAAGCAGTTCACTGAAATGTGTTTCTGAAAAGACTTTAATGTGAGAAATAAGCCACGCGGTTGCTGAATCGGTCTTTACTTTAGATCAACAACGGTTAGTATAAAAGTTTCCAGGGAGTTTCCAGAGGCGGCGAGTCACGCTGGACGCCCCTGATTTACATAAAGTAACCTACACCACAATTTTATGCAAATGAGGGGCAGCCAACGTGGTGCCCCGTCTCTCGAATTGCGCCGCCACGTTACCAGAATGCATTTCACGGCTGCCTCCTTAGACAATTAATGGTAAGCGTGGAAATGATGGAGGCTGTGGACACATACTATAAGTGACGTCTCTCTCTCTGAAGCTACGATGCCTGTGTTTCATACACCAGCAATGAGTTTGATCGCTCTCTCTCTTCCTGGCTGATAAGACCCGGAGTCACAAGATAAAACACATCAGGTCAGATAACGTTTCATTTATGCGTTAGTTAGCTAAGTTAGCTAGCTAGTGATATTACGACAAACTGCAACTTTCCTTGACTTGAAAAATGATCCTTTAAGTTCACAAACATCATATGTGTAATTCATGCCACAATTCAAACAGGATCAAAAAATTATTTGTCTCTCGCCGTTGAATACCTTGCATATGTTTTCCGAATTAAGGTCCCATGGCGTCCACTAGAAGGGGAGGGACTTCGGCTCTCTATATTGAGTAGTCACGCTCTTGTAGGTCAAATATATTTTTATGAATGTGACGTAACGTAAGAAGGATTGGCGGGTCATTTAAAGCCTGTACTCCTCTAAGCTTCCCCTAGAACAAATGATCTCATAGTGACAGACTAAAGATTTAACAGATGCATCATAGGTCCAGGTGTGTGTGTGTGTGTGTGTGTGTGTGTGTGTGTGTGTGTGTGTATCTGCATTGTATGAAAGCTGATGACAGTGTCAGATTGAGGATGCAGGACGTAGTGATGCATGGTAAGAGAGACCAAAACAGGAGTGTTAATGTTCTTGGGCCTGCAGCTCTGACTTTAGCTGCGCCCTTGAGATTTATCGGGCATGTGGGCGTGTGTGTGTGTGTGTGTGTGTGTGTGTGTGTGTGTGTGTGTGTGAGGGAGGAAGTGTGTGTCAGTGAAGATGTGCTTCAGCAGAAACAGTTTGATTACAAATTACCCTCCTATAGTAAAAAAATCTCTCTTCTGCATCAACATATAGATATAATGTCACCATAAACCAAGCTGGGAATAAAAATAAACATGCACGCATGTATCACACACACACACACACACACACTCTGCCAAGCCCTCTGGAGAGTCATCATTTAACCATGCCCATTCATCCGGGCTATTTGGAGCCACTCGGTTTCAGAAAATGAATAAAAACCTGACTATCAATCAGTCTTTCTATACAGCTGCTGAGTACATCAATCAGGATGAATTCCTGCCTCTGATGGCGTGACCCCCGCTCTCTCTCCACCCCACCTCTATCCGCAGTTTATCATCTCTAACCGCCCATCCGTCCTGTGACGGACGGGGCGGAAGCAGAGCAGGATGGAGGAGGAAGCGTTTGGATCAGTCTGAGCTCGTGAATCACTCACAGAGATGCTCTGCGATCGCTCTAAACTCACAATCACACATACATGAACACACACGCTTCTACTACTACTAGCACTGCTACTACTCCAGAGGCTCCCACTTCCACACTGACAGCTGGGCTATAGACTGTGGCCTGTATGTGCTCAACTGTAACATGAGGTCAATCAAGCGAGGCTCCCAGTCACATAGTGTAGAGTCATCGTTAGCTATACAACTGACTCAGTAGCCCCGATGCCATCTTCATGTGCAGCCACGAGGAACCTGCCCCACATCTACCACTACAGTTTGGAGACTGGATGAGGAAATACCACTCGCAGCACAGGAAAGCATGTACACACAGAAACATGAAGATAAACACACGTACAGTACACACAAGATATGATACAGTCACATCGTGTCGCTATAAGTAGACTTCTTCAGCCCATCCTTACAGGGGAATGAGCTTTAAAACGAGCTTAACACCAGGCTGAGAAGCATTGTGTGACTGTCCTCTCTGGCTGAACGGATCTGTTTCACCTCAACCTCCGTAACAAATGTGTTTCCATCCACTTGTTTTTATGCACAATTTCAATTTCAAGACAATCTGAGAGGAAAGAAGCAAAGTTGAAATATTACTAAAAAACAAAGTGTGATTCAATGGAAATAGACTAATAATAAATTGTGATGTACGAGGGGTTGCATGGTAGTGCAGTTGTTAGCACTGTCGCCTCAGAGAAGGAGGGTTTTCTCCAGGTTCTCCAGTTTCCTCCCACAGTCCAAAGACATGCAGGTCAACTGTTGACTCTCAGTTGCTCGTAGGTGTGAACGTGAGGGTGAATGGTTGTCGTATGTTTCAGTCCTGCGATGGACTGGCGACCTGTCCAGGGTGTACCCCGCCTTCGCCCAATGCCAGCTGGGATCGGCTCCAGCCCCCCCAGCGACCCCCTAACGGGATAAGCGGTTGCAGATAGATGGATGAAGTGCATGACTGCGCCCAAAGATAAACATAGTTTTGGAATGTTGCAGCGCGCACCACATGTCATGTGACGAGGAACAACCAATCAGAGCCAGCAGATATCTTCTCTTTCTTCTGTAATTATATGCAATGACTGGATGAAAACAACAGTGCATGAAGCAAACCATGCCATATTTTCATCATGTTTTCCATTGTTTAAAATTTGACTGGCGCTTTTTTAAGCCTCAGATGTACTTTATGCATCCGCAGACAGCCGTGGACTTTATTTTCATTCTACAGTTGAGGGTATGCGTTGGTCTACCGTTCCACACAAGTGCTGGTATTGCACCATAACGTTGTTTGTCAGGAGTTCAATGTTATTTGATTGTCTTTGTATTCCTTTACAGATTACAAATTATATGAATGTGGGTAAACGGTGGAGCTCCTCATACAACCTCTCCTCAGAACAAGCATCCATTTTTTTCACCTTCTTCTTATTAGTAAACCAGGAAAAGGTGCATACGCCACCAACTGGACTGGTGTGGAGAGAAACTGGAGCATGCACAGTTGGCGTACTTGCTATGCACACAGTCGGACATAGATGGACGATTTTGTTCATGTCACATGGACCCTCATGGACGCGGAAAGTATGAATTGGCCTTTAATTGCATCATCTTCTTACAGCCTCTTCTTTTGCAGTGGTTTAATGGAGATTTGCTACCGACTGTTTATCTTGGTGCTCCAAACATAACAGTAGAGGATGGAAACACGCATAGCAATTTGTTTTGGCGGATTTTCTTGAAATTCAGTTGCACAACATTTGGATGGAAACATGGTCAGAAATGTGCTCTTCTGCACCAGTAACCACATCCGACAGTGATGTCACGGTGTACAGCCATACCACAGGGTACGCAAAGTTCATAACCAGCAGCAAAAACACAATTTTCAGAGGGGTGTTAAGTCGCTTTTTAAAGAAACCCTGTGGAGTTTTCTTGTCAACAAAGACAATTATGTTTACATTCAGGATTTATTATGTGAATTCTTTTGTTTGAATCCTTGAGGCTACGAATGTGTTAAAGGCTTTTCTTCCCTTTCAAAACATTTGAACCACAAATATGGATTATGTCACCAGTGAGCTCATGCGTGTACATAGCATCATTTTTATATGTCCCACGAAATAAATTTGTATGTAATCCATGTAACTGTGAATCAGTGAGGGTGAAAAGAGGAGAGGTCACGCTTTATTAATGCATCATATTTTTGGGGTACAACACTAACGCAGCTCCATACACTAAGCATGTGCAACACCCCACACCCCAAGACCTGTGTCCCGGCCTTCAGTAGGCCTTGTTGTGAAACAGGAAGTATAAAGAGCAACAAACGCCCTGTAGGGCAGAGGTCGGGTGGATGAGAGGGTGAAAAAAACACCAGACATTTGCCTTGGAGGTTGCTGTTTTTATCCCATGTAAAAAAAAAAAAAAAACAAAACGAAAAAAAGTCAGTATTCATGTATTGTGCAGAAATTGATACGTGTTGCTGGATATTCATAGGAAAACAGCTGAAAAATGAGGAATAACTTTTTGTAAGATATCATACGAACCGTTGTATGCAGCCCGTTCTCATTCCCAGGAATGAAAATCTCGAGGCTTTGTCCCCGTTCGATACCATCATCCAAGGCACCCTGTAGCGCCAGTATGAAATGGACCGGTCCATAAACTTTAATGTAAACTCATCCATGGCAACAGTAAATGCTACGAGTAAGTGCACCGGGAGTGTAAAGAGCGAAATGAAACATGAGGTGGATGGATCCAACAAACACAAGGCTTTCACCCAGTAGACTGCTGTTTGTGTCCCATGCATCATGTTACAGTTAGGGATGCTAATTTTAAAAAATGGACTTAAACGTTAACCAACCCTCGCCAACCGATTGTTAACCAGCAACATTTGTGCCTCACATGCAGCCGCTGTAGTGTAACTTCAGCGAATTTCCGACAGACTGTGTGTGGTGGTGGTGAGTGTGGGTTTGTTGGTGGTGTTATAGCTGTGAATGTAGCTGTAGCAGACAGTGTGTGTTCAGTTTATTTGTCAGTGAATAAATGCTACGAGGCTACAAGCTACAACTCCTCAGCTGGAAGTCCAGAGCCAACTTCCTGTATCTGCGCCGGCTCTCTCTTAAGGTGGACCAGCTTTTCTCCTTAAAGTAATGAGCCGCTCCTCTGAGTTTTTCTCAGCTTTTTAATTAATTATTAGGATTTCTTTTAACCAGGCTTTATATGCTTAATGTCGGTTAAACAGTTAATTATAAACTTCCCTAGTTACAATCAGCTGTTCATTCGTGTCCTGTGTTCACAACATTCAGTTTCATTTTCACTGAACAAACGTAGCAGTTTTAAGCCCAATCACGTAGTTCTTTCCTAAACCTAACTATAGTGATCATGATGCTGAAAACAAAGTGACGCCAGGGGGCGTGACAAAGCGTCCGTATGTGACAAGTTGGGATGAGAATGTGTGTATGAGGATACGTTGAGCAAGAGATGCAAACTCCACAGGGCGCCTTTAAACTTCCAAACTCACGTAGTTAATCCCACTAGCAGCAGGATTATTTTTTACATTCAAATCATTCGATCGTGCCCCCAAACTGTTTCTGGACAGATTGTCTGTAGGAGACAACAGTGACTGTTCAACTATTTCAAGTGAGTTGCCTTAAGGCATTCAGGAAAATCACATCTTAATACCGAAATGTACTCCTCTTTTATTGTAACAGAGATAAGGCATCACTCTCTTTGTGACCCCCAACACCTTCCTATGTGTATTAATGTACTTTGTGTGTGTCTCTCACGCCTTGTTATAATCATGTACAGACCACTACTCAAGAGCACTTCACATAGTATGCAGCTGCAGCCGCCCACTCGGAGAAACCAGCAGAGTGTCTGTGCTGAGATGAGCAGTGTGTGTGTGTGGTTGTGTGTATGGGGGTTATTGCTCTCAATAATCTCAGAGGTCATTCTGTACTCCTGAAGTGAAGGCATCGTCATCCTTATTGCTGTCTCTGACTGTCTCTCTCACACTCACACATACACACTCTCACACTCACACACTTTCTGTCCAATATGGTGAAGAGCATATTGCGATATCTGAATCTGTAACAACGAGAGACAGTCAGATCTGGGGTCATTGCAGAGCCTTTGGTCTCAGAGTCCTCTCATCACTTCTTCCTCCCATTCCTCCTCATGTTGTCTCACATCAGTCTGTCACACCTGCATGCCAGGCTTGCTCAGATCCCCGTTCCCCTGGTTCCCTCCTCCTCCTCCGCCTCCTCCACCCATCCCTCCCCTCTCGTCCTCGTCGTCGCTGTCCAGTTCCTCGCTCTTCCGTTTGCTGTAGCGCTCGTACAGCACCATGAGCACGCCCATCACCCAGGCCGACACCGTGCCGGCCGAGAAGATGACGAAGCCGATGGCGATGAAGAAGAGGTAGTCCCAGTAGCCCAGGCCTTGGTGGCAGTCCGCCCGCAGCTGCATGCCGACCTCCGCCAGCCGCTGGCCCGCCAGCTCTGGGGGGCTGTGGCAAACTGTCTGGCCCTCGTCTGGAGGTGAAGGAGAGAGACAGAGAGAGAGGAAGAAGAGGGTTGAAGAGTGAGGAGATTAAAGAGGAAATGTGTTGCATTAAAGGAGAGCAGTGGCAGAGGATAATCAGTATATATGGTTGAAGATGAAGGGCAGAGTATCAGGAGAGGCAGGGAGGAAAAAAACGTAATTACTCTAGAGGAAAAGGTGTACAAAAAAAAAAACAGGACACACACACACACACACACATATAAACATCTGTTAACAATGCAGTGATAACCTTTGTGATAAATGATCCCGAGAGACTCTATAGATTTCCTCTGGGTAATGTAGGTCTTAGGTGTCTAGGACATGGCAACATTATTATGCTGCACACACACTCTCACACACATGCACAGAAAGGTGACTAGACTTGACTGCGAGGCTCTGACACATCACCCCTCCCACCCCCTCACACACATCATTATACACTAACAAATCACTCCGCAGCAGCGCAGAGATAAGGAGAGGAGTGTTTTCCCTAACAAAACATCTGCCGCTCATAATGAGGAATATGATAATGAGCCGCTTTAGACCACACGGGGAGGCAGAAACTCTACAAGCCTTTTGAATATCATGTAAAATGTTGTTTATTTATGCCGTTTGAAGCTTCACCACAGAGAGGTCAAAGGTCAGGATCGGCTGCAGAAGACAGTCAGGATTTAGCGTCTCGCTCAACAACTCTTCAGTGGCACCTATAGTATCCTGCTCATTCACTGTACACTGATCAACCATCACATTAACCCCATACACAACAACTGTGATGCACTGTGTGCTCTGAACTAGCATTATCTTTTTCAGCAATCTGAGCTATAGTAGCTCTTCTATCGGCTAGCCTTCGCTCCCCACGTGCATCAGGCCTTGACTGCCCATGACCCTGTCGCCGATTCACCGGTTTTCCTTCCTTGGCCCATTTTTGGTACATCCCGACCAGACAGCTTTTGAAGATGCTCTGACCCAGTCGTCTAGCCATCGCAATGTGGCCCTTGTCAAAGTCGCTCACATCCTTACACTTTGCCATTGTTTCAGCTTCCAACACACCAACTTCAAAGACAAAATGTTCACTTGCTGCCTAATATCTCCCACCCACTGCTAGGTGCCACTGTAACGAGACTATCAATGTTACTCACCTCACCTGTCAGTGGTCATAATGTTGTTAATGTTATGGCTGATCAGCATATACAGTATAAGTGGCAGCATACTTTCCAGCCCTGGCTTCTAGACTGTAGACAGTAACGTTAATATTGCCGTTGCTTAACAGTGGTGCTCTTCACAACTTAACCATTTGAATGCAACGTATGTCGTTTTCTCGACTTCCCATGTTGTGAACACAAGGTCGACTACGGTCGACTACTATGAGTGGATGTAGTCACAGTAACGTCACCCATTGGTTTGTGGACCTTCAGCATTTTGGCCTTCGCCATCTTGGTTTCTTGCAACCAGAAGTGATGCAAGAGGGTGGAGCTAAATACAGCTGAATGCTGAATAAGATGTTTTTAGGTGATTTAAAATGTTGTAGTTAACTTTCATGAACTGAAAACACATTGTGAAAAGGTTAAAGTTGTAAGAAGAAAACACAAACAACTCCCAGACAAACAACTCCCAGACGAAAGAAAGAAAACACAAACAACTCCCAGACCGGAAAACGCTGTGGTAGCAACCTGTAAATCACAAGACTCTAAATGGGACCATAATTTACTAAATAAGCATCACCTTAACCTTTTTGGCTGAGAGAGCCATGAACACCACATATTCTTAAATATAATTCTGTGAGAGCCAAACAATTTGTTTAAAACTAAATACAAGTAAACCTGTGCATTTTATATAATACCAACACTTTTAAAGTACAATAAGTCTCTGAATTTTTAATAACAAGCAAAGCAAAATACGGACACCCCACTTGAACAAAGTGTCTCTGCCTCATGTGCGTTGCCTACGCGATAGATAGATAGATAGATAGATAGACACAACAACATGTATGTTTGCCACTTTCCCACTGAAATTAATGGTTTGACACTGTGTTTTTGAACGTAGATGGACCCGCTATCAATCAGCGTGACAGAATTCAAGGAAGTAAACGATGGAGAGTGAGTCCTGCGGTGGCCAGTGTTCTTTTCAACATGATGTTGAAGCGGTAAACAAAGCAGACGCCTATATAACCCGTAGTATATAAGCCGGACTTCCTCTGATCGCTGCCTCATAGCGAACCGGCTTTCTAGTTGCCATGGCAACGGTAAACAGTGACCATCGCCGAGATGCGAGCCGGACGCAGCCATCAAAAGAGTCACATCGTACATATCCCTCAAACTCAGTCTGAAGAAACAAACATTGGTTTATTTGGGGTTTTGAGGGTTGCTGACAACGCTGGACTTTACCGCGAGTCTCTACGCTTTTTTGTTCCCAGGATATTGCGTTTTTTACACCCTGCTGAATTCAGTATCTCGGGAACAGAAGGTCGTAGAGACTCGGGACAAAAACTGGCGTGTTCAGCTGAGATTGGAGAGTTCAGCAACCCCTCAAACCCCCTTCTAGAGGGTTTTGAGGGTTGCTGACAACGCTGGACCCTACTGAACTGTGTAGCTCAGGAACGGAAGGTTCTAGAGACTCGTGATCAAGACTGGCGTGTTCAGCTGAGAAGAGGGAGAGCAGCGACCTGCCAAACCCCCTTAGGGGGGTTTACCACGAGTTTCTAGGAGCTTTTGTTCCAAAGTCACAGACAAAAATGTGAACCCAGTATATGTGAACCCAGTATATGTGTATGTAGACTGGGTCACCCTCTCTGCATGCTTAATAATTCCCTCTAAAAAGAGAAGTTTTTATCAAGCTGGGAACAAAGAGAGAGAGAGATGAGAGAGCCTAAAGAGAGATAGACTGAAACGAGATGGGCATAAGAGAGAGAGAGACAAAACAGAAAGATAGGAAGAAGGGCAAAGGATGAACAGTTTGGATATATTTGCATCCACACACTCAAAGGAAGGGACAGATGCAGCGAGTCTGACCTCAGCAGATGAGAGAGGGCAGTATCTGGCTGCAGTCCTGCCCTCTGATGGATTATTGCTGTTAACAATGTTAATTAAACTGCACTCATTTACCAGTTAAGCCAAAGGTCTGAACATGGAGATGAGTGATGGAGGGAGGATGTCAGGAATAGTCAAATATGATCTATACTTCTCTGACCTCTTCTCCTTTTCTCTGGCTTTGTGAGCAGTTAAAGGGAAAGCTGCTGCTAAAAGTTGTGAAACAGTTATGACAGCGTCAGAGTATCTTTACAGTACATACAGTACACAACGCAAATTAACTTAAACCCTTCCTCACAAATTCTCAAGTGCTTCATTCTCCTAATATCCACTGTAACCTCAAGATAACCCCAAGGCAGATAAGACTGGTGATTATTAGATAACTCCGGCTGTGTGTTTGCAACGTTTAAAAACACTCGTTGAACCATCCTGATGTCTTAAGATTTGTACATGCTTGTCGATGAAAACGTCCACAACATCTGCAGGGGTTTGATAAGGTTCTGGATCGATACAGAGTCATCGATCGCCTCAGCAGGGGGCTTTGTCTCAGCTTTGAGGAGACAAGTTGTGCTGATGCTGTCAAAGTGATGGTTTGTGACCATAGACTGTAAATAAAGATGGACGACATGACAGCTCTAGCAATCAAAGTACATGTCTAATAAATACTTCCCAAAGATGGTTTCTGTCATTTTAGGTAGGTCTTATCACACCGATGTTTGTTCAAGTCTTCATTTTTGTGATCAGTTGGTTTTAATCGGTTATTTGATGCTATAAAAAGGGGGCTGAGACGTCATGGATGACAGCTGCGATTCTGTCTGCGGTTGTGACGTTGTGTCCGAGAAGCCAGACCACAGTCCGATCAAACCGGGTTTATGCTCACCGTACGGTCCCCGGCGCGAGAGTGCATGAGCCAAAAACAACATCATCACGTATTGTGCGTAGAGTCCGAAGGCTCTGCAAGCTGCTGCAGCACTTGGTCACGCACCTCTGAATTTTTGTAACTAGGCATTTTTTGCCAGTCGGATTTTTTTTTTTTTACAGGAATTAAACCTAAAATAAATAAAAAATAAATAAATAAATAAATAAATAAATAAAGATTAATTCAACGTTATAGTACATTTAATACTTGACTCCTATCTGTACAGGGATTGTTTATAGGTTCAAGTCCCGACATGGACCAAAAACTGAGTGTGAACTGGTAGCTGGAGAGGTGCCAGTTTACCTCTTGGGCACTGCCGAGGTGCCCCTGAGCAAGGCACCAAACCCCCAACAGCTCGGGGCGCTTGTCAGGAGCGGCCCCCTCACTCTGACATCTCTCCATTAATGCATGTATGTGTGTTTCAGGTCTGCATGTACCATGTATGAGTTTAACAGAGTGTAAATTGAATTTCCCCATTGTGGGACTAATAAAGGTAGATCTTCTTCTTCTTCTTCTTCTTCTTCTAAAGTATTTCCATGACGACTGGATGTATGAGTTGGTTCCTGTGTGGAGTTTGCATGTTCTCCCGGTGTTAGCGTGGGTTCTCTCCGGGTTCTCCGGCTTCCTCCCACAGTTAATTGATTAATTGATGACTCTAAATTGCCCGTAGATGTTAAATTAGTTTCTTTTTATATATAAAATATTTGTATATATAATTATATATATATTTTAACCATCTAGTCAACTACTTTGGCTTCACTTCTGCGCAGTAGGAGGAAATGGGGACGCGTCATCCGTCTATACATACAGTCTATTTATTAGTTTGAGACATGATGGGTGTGTACGAAGGCCCTGAGAAGTTAGAGCAGGTCAGGATTATGTACAAAGAATTACAGTGAGCAGATCAGGAAGCTGTTTTAGTGCATCTGTCTGTCTGTTTTTATCTGACAGATTTCTCCATCCAGGCAGGAATAGCAGGTGTATTATTGTGTTAACAGGGAACATTATGCAAGTCGTTATGGTGATGAGTGATTATTGATGTGCTAAGATTACTGTGCAGTCATTCAGGATGTAACACACTCAGCAGCAGACATATATCTTAGCCTAGTTTCCCTCAGTAGGACGAAGGACATGTAGAGGCTTCCCCAAACTGTCACTTTCTATCCTCCCTCTCCTCGTCTCCACTCACTTTCAGCACACCTCCTCACGTAAAAAGGGAAACAGTTTATCACTCCACCTGAAATTATGGCAAATGCTCTGTGAAAGTGTGAGAAAATCTGGGAAATGGATCTTAATTCGAGCAAACAGTGGAGGGTGGACAACGAGATCAGCAAATTACAAAATTATACACACCGGTATTATCATACAGCAGTTAATCTTCCAAAATGGGATTCATGGGTGATAAAAACTATTGGAAGTGTTAAAATGAGGCAGGTACTTTCCTCCATTTAATGCGAAAACGCTCTCTTTTGTTTCTCCTTTTTTTGGAAACCAGTAATTAAAAGTATTGGCTGCATGAATCACTGCCACTATCTCCCCAGCTGTGTCTTTACCATTAGCCAGCTTTATTGCCGCTTCAAGGATTGTTCTCCACCACTGGAAGAGAAAATGTGCTGTCCCAGTTTTTATTCTACTTGTTCATGCTTTTTTTGGTTTGTCTATTTGCATCAGATACTCTTACACGTTCAGGTATGTTGTTGTCTTGTTGTGAGGGACTGGTTGGGTTCATGATCTCTAGGAGGGGCAGCTGTGGAGCCTGATTGTCCCTGATGAGGATCAGGTGAGTGAAGCCTATATCTACCCTGGTTTCCGGCATTCGGATGAAGAGGGCTTCATCTGTGTAGAGGTGTGTGTATCCGCAGAAGTTACCACGTGAACCGATCTGCAGGATTTCTGTCTGAGCTTCGAGTTTAGTCTGCTAGACTGGGGAAGGTCTGTGTGGCTCAGTCTTGACCTGGCATTACTGCCAGTGTCTTTTTCTTTAGTCAAGTTTATCCTCTAGTCAGCTGCTCCTCAGTGGTGTTTTAGTTTAGTCTGAGTCCACTAATCTAAATATTAGTCAATCAATTAAAACACTCAAGTAGGATTAAGCACATGATTGTTGAAGTAATCATGATTAATCACAAAATAACTGCAAAATGTACCTTATAAAGGGAGATTTGTCTAGTATTTAATACTATTATCAGCAAGGGAGTGGTCACATTTGCTAATATACACAAATGCATGTATATATTTATTATTGGAAATCAATTAACAACACAAAACAATGACAAATACCCTCACAGGTACTGCATTTAGCATAAAAAATATGCTTCACTCATAACCCAACAGGCAACAACAGCAGTCAGTGTCACTGACTTGACTATGACTTGCCCCAAACTGCACATGATTATCATAAAGTGGACAAGTCTCTGAAGGGGAGACTCGTGGGTAACCATAGAAGTCATTTACATTCACAGATCTTGAGGTCAGAGGTCAAGGGGACCCCTTTGAAAATGGGCATAACAGTTTTTCCTCACCAAAATTTAGCGTTAAGTTTGGATGGTTATTTAGTCACCTTCCCGACAAGCTACTATATGTTTCATATATCGGTGTCGTCATTCTAGCTTTAAAACGGAGCCTGCTACAACCTAAAAAATCACAAATTGCATTAATGCGTAGGAGAAATGCATTACAGTGCTGTCCTAGTTTCCTTTTTCTATTATCTACATTAAGGATCCAGCACCTTGTCTTCTTTTTTAAATCTTGAGTTCAGCATGTTTTGTTTTTTTTTTGGAAAATAATGCCAAAAAAAACAGTACAGTTAACCTTCTTATGCCGCTCTCCATTTCTTCCCCTCGCTCAGGCCCATCAGTTCCTCCATCACTCTGTCACCATCTGTGACGGTCTGGCCTGGTCTGGCTGATCTGCTCAGTCTCGTTAACCTGCCAAGCTAGCCTCGGGACAAGTGTGAGGGCTCTGTCTATTACCTCTTATAATATATAACATCCACACAGCTGGATGCTGGAGTTACAATCAGTGAGTGTACAAACACACAACAGCAGACTGGTCCCTCAGGGAGTTTGGGTCTCATCTGTCCGTCCTCAGTCCCGGTTTACTGCACCTTGTGATACTCAGACTTTGTCCACAGTTCTTGGCTGCGTGTCACTGCTGCTGGTCTCCTCTCAAAGAAAAGTGTGATGAAAGCCAGGACAAATCTCTAAAACTACTTTCAACCACAATTTGGCAGGTGTAGCTGAAGTTATAAAAAATGTTAGCGCCTGGGTAAAAGCTGTCTCTCATCCAAAGGTTGTTACTCCTCTTGTCATAGTTGTCCTGGAGACACTTTCTCTGAGAGAAGACTAAGCGTCCAACATGGATGCTGTTGCTTAAAAACTGCATTTAAACCATTTTATATAATACAGAAATCCAATCAGAGGCTAACAATTTAGCAAGCTAACAAGTGGGTAACATAATGAAGGAAATGCATGAGAAAGATGAGGTTGTTGAGAATATCAACATTTTCCTCAGACATAAAATTACCAAGAAAGACAATATATGACAAAAATTACGATATACTGTTCAATATTAATTTATCATGCACCGATAAATGAACTTTCATGGGCTCCACCATTTTTACAACGTCAACAAACACGTCACAAGTCTTGAACTCGGAGCTTTCAGAAACTTTCCACTTACGAGGTCGTGAAAATGACATGAGGGGGCGTTCAGATGGGCCCAACTCATAAACACGGTAAACACCACCCCATCTCCAGGGATTAATAAAGGTTCATCTTATCTTATCTGAAGGCACCTTAGCTATAACAGCCTTTGCTACAGCTACAGATGACAATTATAGGAGAAGCTAAAAGCAAGCTGAAATGCTAATCTAACAATATTGCAGAAATGGAGAGAATAACTTATAGAGTCAGACATGAAGAGACAGACTATAAGAGGTGTTGGTCAAAGTGACTGAGACGTAAGACAAACACCGAATGTAGGAAATCATCCAGAATAAATAGTTAGAAATGAGGAGTTACAGTACAAAAGAAACCGGCGAAAGTAGATGAAGTATGAAGCTGACAATTAAAGCATGAAATTAATCACACTCGGATTAACAGAACGATTAATAATTAGGATGAGGCAGATCTTAGGTAAACAAATAAATATAATTGATAGACGGTTAAATTATGTGTACACATACACACACTGTATATGAGCTACTGTATGTGTATGTATATGCATGTGTAAAGGTATGTGTGTGTACTGTATGTATACGTGTATATATGTAAAGTACTCAATGTATGAATATAAAAAACTGTGCTGTGTTTCTCTGCTACTACTACTGGTGAGAGAAGTACTCCAATATTTTACTTTCAGCAATAATACCAGCACTTCAATACTTATATTTACAACTACTTTGTATGTGGCTTCATGTTATGTTTTTACATTTCAGCTGCACCCTTTGTATGTATATGTACAACTGCACCTTAGTTATTTTCTTTCTACATTTTTATTACTGTATTTATTTATGACTTGTGTACAGAGAGCCAATACAACTCAGCCACATGCAGTACGTCACTCCCAGATGGTGCACAAAGGCTTTTTTCACTACAGGAGAGCAAATATGATCGGAGACGTATTTGAAAGTTTAGATGTATTTTTAGAATAATGCTAATATAAATTAGAATATAAATTTAAGAATGTGTATCATATATACACATATATATTTCAGAATAATATATATTTATTTATTGTTTATTACTGGATTATTATACAGTATATAATTATTGATGCATTCATTCGTTAATCACTTAAATGTTGCAGCTGGTAAATGTGGGGTTAATTTTAATTACTTTATATACTGCCAGGTATCTTAGTCAATAATAATAATTTGTTAGTTGATTTGTGGAATCTGCAAAGTAACTAAAATTCAAATAAATGTAGTGGACTCAAAAAAACAATATTTTACCCAAGAAAGGAAAAGGCCTCTGAATTTCACACCGCAAATCTGTTTTTCTTTGCCTCCGAACATTTACGGCTGCATTTTAGAGAGGATTCACGACTGTCTCTTATAATCAGAGATAAGAGAAAATAATTTGAGTGTTACTGAAGAACAGAGGAAAAGGTGGCAGCCGGGATGATTCAGTCTGCGTTCAGTCTCTCTTCACCGTCTGTTTCTCTGTCACTCAGTGTTTTCTCACTCATCCCATCAGTCAGGCAGGGAAACCACTCAGACATCACTCTGGCAGAAAGCCCTTGACATTTTCAGTGTTTGTCACCGGCCCATTTCCTCGGTAAGGTGTGTTTTCATGCGGCACTTGTTTGAAGATGCCATTTGATTTAAAACATGCAATTTTGAAAATCTATCTTTAAAATGTTTTTAAAAGAGCTCAGCCTTCCTAATTGAGAGTTTGGACCGTGTCTGTGCCAGTGTTGGCCAACTTGAGCTCCAATGTACCCTTATTTCAGCTTGCTTTGGCACCACTTCTCCTATTCAGTATACATACAGAGAATTATAACGCTCATAAACTTCCTGTAAGTCTCTGCACTAATAATATTATTCTGTAGATACCAAATTAGAGGAAGACCAGTTCTTCCTGGGAAGCTAAACTAAAGGACGTTTTCAGGTTAGACAGTGTGTGTGCATGTATTAAAGTAAGAAACTCAGAGATAAAGATGTGTGTCCTCGTTGTTCCTGCAGTCGGATTCAGTGGCTGCAGCCTTGAAGAATTCACATTTTTCTGCATGCATGCTGCACTGCAGTTTCCATATTCCTCCACCTTAAAGACGTGCTGGCTGGAAAATGCTGCAGCATAAGAGGGATACAGGACGGCGCCCACTCTGCCCCGTTATGATGAGACAGTCTGCTCTGAACATTAATCTTTGGTAGTTTCTTCTCTTGGCCTGCGCTTGTTAGTTGGACAAGATGTCACTCTTGTCTAGTCGCTATTTTTTCTCCTCCAACAGCAAGACAAAACCAGTCAGCAACTTCAGTTCTGAACAGTGAAGCTAATGCTGAAGTGCCTTAAACGTTCATCTCTCTAACAGCCAGCAGGGGGCGACTCCTCTGGTTGCCTTATGAGCCTACTTCTCACTTGATTGATTACCTCAGTAAACATTGTAAACATGACTTTATGGTCTCAATCGCTAGTTTCAAGTCTTCTTCAATACAGCATGATGTTCATTTAGTAAATTATGGTCCCACCTAAAGTGAAATAGACCATAAAGTAGGGGATGCTATAAGGCATGGCAACCTTGTGATTGACAGGTCGCTATCACGGTGTTGTCCGGTCTGGGAGCTGTCTGTGTTTTTGTCTTAACTTAAACCCTTTCACAGTGTGTTTTCAGTTCATGAAAGGTATTTATAACCTTATTCAGAGTTCGGTTGTACTTAGCTTCATCCTCTCGTGTTACTTCTGGGTGCAAAAAAACAAGATGGCGAAAATGCCAACCTTGAAGCTTCAAAAATGAAGCCCCCAGGAAGAGCACCAGTCTGTGAGGAAAATTTCCATAGTGGACAAATGGTGGTACCACAACGTCCGTCACATGACGTCATTGGGCCTAAAAAGACTAAAGACTTCTAAAAGAAGAGACATCTGTAACTCAGCGGATCATTTTGTTTTAGGTGATTTAGGTGGTTTAAAAGTTGTAAAATGCACTAATAGCTGGATCCAGAGTTATTTTCCTCCATTTGTTCATGGGAATGAGACCCAGACCGAGGTTGGAGCGAGGGCTGGGAGGTGGAGTTAAAGGAAAAGCTGCTGTGCCTGCACTATGGGCTCAGTGAGGGCTGACGATCGCATCCATAGGAGAGCATAGACCACTGAGCACCTCTCTTAGGAATGAACTGGAGCCTCCAACGCTGTTTCCAGTTCTCTTTATACATCCATGTTCAAAACAGCAGCCCACAAACCAATGAGTGACGTCACAGCGACTATATCCACTTCTTATATACAGTCTATGGGAAGGACACAGAGCATGGTGGTCACCTATGTGTCCTCACCATGCTACGACCCATCATGCTGTGCATGACGTCACCGTGTTATGGTAATGTTACCAGGGTTGTGGTCAGTGTGACACTATGAAGCTTGGCGCTGACCGGACACAAAGCCCCGTGGCTCTGTGACACACCACAGGCCGGGGGATGGGAGGACCAAAATAGTACTCCAGGAAATAGTAATCAGAGCAATATATATACACACTTTGCTCCCTCACAGTACAGGGGCAAAAAATACAGAAGACATAAGCACTCAAACATTACACACAAGGCGATATTTTACTTTCTGCCAGCAATAATACCAGCACTACAATACTTATTTATTTACAGCTACTTCATATATAGTTTTATATTATGTTTTTACATTTCAACTGCACCCTTTATATGTATATGTAGAACTACAGATGTTTACATGACAACTGCACCTTAGTCATTTTTTTCTACATTTTTATTAGTGTATTAACTAACTAAAACTAACTAAAAGTAGTAATACCACAGTGCATAAATACTCTTTATAAGTAAAAGTCCTGACTAAAGTAATAGTACAAAAGCACTATACTCATTATGCAGAATTGCACATTTTGGAATAATGTGTTGTATTACTGAATTATTATATGTAATTATTGATGCATTCATTTGTTAATCACTTTAATGCTGCAGCTGGTAAATGTGGGGGTAATTTTAATTACTTTATATTCTGACAGGTATCTTAGTCCACAATAATTTATCATAAATTAATTAGTAATAAATTATTGTTGAGTTGTGGAATCTGCAAAGTAACTGTTGTTGTCAAATAAATGTAGTGGACTAAAAAGAACAAATTTTTCCTAAGAATGATACCGGAGTAGAAGTATAAAGTAAAATAAAATGGAAATACTCAATCGAAATACAAGTACCTCAAAGTTGTACTTAAGTACAGCACTTGAGTACATGTACTTACTTACTTTCCACCACTGCACACAAGCAGAGCTGTCTAGGAAATGTTTAGTAATTAGTAGTATGGAATCCAGAGGCACAAATGGTGGTGTTTATGTGTGTGCATACATGTGTGTGTGTGTGTGTGTGTGTGTGTGTGTGTGTGTGTGTGTGTGTGTGTGTGTGTGTGTGTGTGTGTGTTTGTGTGTGTGTGTGTGTGTGTGTGTGTGTGAGTTGCTGCCACAGCTCCGGTGCGACATGGTCTCCCTGTCAAATCATCCACTGGATGGTTTCCAGGCTCAGCATTGACACACTGACAGGGAGCAGGGCTCGTCACCTCCCTGCAGGAGGGGTTAGTGTACATCGGGGCGAGACGCCACTGACAAACATCGCTGACTCCTTTATGAACTTCACTCTGTTTTCCTCAGACTCTGTCGCCCGACACATAAAAGAGCAGCAGAATAACAATCGCTTCTCGGGCTGTTTTCGACTACACTGTGAATGCAAACACGCCAGCGGGCGACACAGTAATCAAAAACAGGCTCTGCATTTCACGCACGTACATGCATGTACACATGTTCACACTGCACACGTCCTGATGATCAGAGCTGCCAGGCAGAGAGCTCGTCCTGTGAACTGGGAACAGAGCTATTTATAAGCCGATTAATTATGCCAATGCATATGGTAATTAGTATGGTTGTGGTCTCATGTAGAGGGGGAGGTGGAGACGATACACACAGGCGCTCACATATTGCTCCTGTGCAGGTGCTCTCTAGCTGACCTTGACCTCTGACCTCCCTGTGGAAGCTGGAAATAGATCTGAGGTTTTATTTATGAATACATTTGATCATAATGGGCATTGATGTCCTCACACACACTACTAAGAGAGTAGTACGCAAGGATTTGGTGTTTTTTTTGCAGGTCAGAAGACGTCCGTTCAGGTTGACTTTAACCAAGCGAGGAAAAACGCAACCCTCACGTTCATTTGAATGGAGCCAGTCCAGTGACGCAGCATCCCAACGCAGATAGCTCCTGCAAAACACCTCATTATTGTCTGGAAAAAAAGTTGAACCAGGTTTAAGTTTGTAAACACTTCTCTCACAACTAGAGACTGAAGACAGTCTCCCTGGTTTTGTTCCTGAAACAGTGTGGAAATAATTATAGATTATTAGAATATTATCAATCCAAAGTCTTTAGGGTGGCCTTTCATATTGTCCAGATGGGAACCCACAAGTTGTGAAAACGTGCATAAATTCTCATGGGACTCACTAACCTTTATTATTCAAGGTCAACACCTAACCTCCATCATCTCATGCAGGTTTCTGAGTTTATGGGTTAACTACTCGATACAGCATGCAGAAGTTGTGTGCTTGTAAACACCGTCGTAGCGTAAACACATGCACAGAAGAGTTGTTGCTGCAGCTGCTCTGCTAAAGTGTTAACAGACACATAGAGACGGTTCATTCACTGTTGCTGCCGTTCAAAGAGGTCACAGGTTTTATTATTCCTCCAGAATCTCCGGTTATCACCAATAACAGCGTGTTATCCTTAAGTGGCACCAGACGTCACCATGGATGTACATAAACAGCTGTAAATGGCCTGTCCCAATCCAGGACATGTAAGGTTTGTAAGTGGCTGTTCTTGCCACCATTCTAGCAGCAACTTTGCATTTAGAAATCTTCAAACATTTGGTAGGTGGAGATGCCTGGTTTCTCTGACATCGTAACACAAAACCAATCTCAACTCTTACTGCCACATTACATCATCCGACAAGGTGACACTGGCCAGTCAAAGGCATGCAAGTGTTCAACCGGCTGCTCCGGTCACATATGGATGTGACCTTGAGCAACGCACCTGAATGAGTATTTAGATTACATCCTGATGGGCAAAGTTGGCACCTTGCATGGCCACCTCTACCATCAGTGTATGAATGTCTGTGTGAATGGGTGACTGCTGACATGTAGGGTTAAGTGCATTGAGTGGTTGGAAGACTAGAAAAGTGCTGTATAAATGCAAGCCCAAGTCCAGTTGTATCACTACCGTTAATCCTCGCAACCGTTGTGATAACTTTCCAGAGCTGTAAAATCCTGTCTCTCAGTACTATAAACAGCCCCACCAACACAGTCCCTTGTGTTGTTTTAACACAGGGGTCATTTTGTTCTTTAAGTTAGATAGACCTGTAGCCTGTGTCATGTCTATGTTTAAGGTCCTGACAACATGTGGTAATATGTTTTTCTTAAAGGTTATGAAGTGATTTTTAGTTTGGATATGAGACTTGGGCTGGACTTCTCTTGTTGATAATCACTGATTTTGCATTTCTCATTTTACCTTTCCAAAACTAAATATTTCTATTTCTTTTTCATAACTGAAACATAATAAACTCATTGCTGTCAGAAACCTTCTCTCTCACAAGATCTGCTTTTTCTACACACCCAGTCAACATTTAGACAAAATGGGTATAGTGGCCTATATGACGGACATACTATAAAGTCAAACATATTAAAGATGATTGCTTACTGGACGCCTGTGAGATGAGATGTTGAGACTTTTTAGGCCCCTCCTTTCTCAGCGAAGCCGTTTAAACACATCATACAGGGGTTGGCGAGGACTAAGAATAGCTGACCTTTTCTCCATCACATCCACTAGGGCTGCATAACACACGCCTTCTGATTCCTCTCCTCTCAAATACGGCATTAGTCAGATTACCACCATCCTCCTTTCCATCATTTCTCCATAAGATCCCTTTTTTCCTCTGGCGGAGGATGACTGGCAAGAGAGAGAGAGAGAGAGAGAGGAGAGAGAGAGAGTGAAGGTCAGATAGCAACAGCTCTCTCTCTCTCGCTCTCTCTCCGCTTCCCTCTATCGCTCTTCTTATCAGTCGTCCTCTCTTTATCACCTCCCACTTTTCTTTCCCACTCTGGCACATTTAGCATTTATTCTCCCTTCAGCCTTTATCACTCCATTTCCCTTCTTCCACGTCCTTCCATTTCTCTCCATTTTGCTCCGTCATCTTCACACTCTCCCCTCTCTTTTCCAATTTTATTCTCTTGGCTCGCATATTGGATGGACGCCACACACACACACACACACACACACACACACACACACACATACTTGGTCTCGTGCACGCAGACTCACACACCTGCGCTCCCTCCCCTCGATGCCTCAGGTGATCACGTCACTAACACACCCACACGAGCATCGCATCAATCTTGGTCTCACGCCGCCAAACGCACCGAGACATAAAAACATATACAGGCTACACTACACAAGTAGGCCAGCTGAATTCGATATGCTTCTCCGCACCAGATGGGTCTGAGGACTCGTTCCAGCTGATAAATAATGAATCGTCTACCTGTATTAAATTGAATCGATGCCTCCTTGTCATAATGAATGTTTTAATGGATTTGAGTGACAGATCTGGGGCACAGACGATTGGTAACTTCTTTGTGCTCTACCTGTCTTTTTCTTTCTCTTTCTTTGTATCGCTATGTTGCAAAGTCCATCTTAATCTGTTTGCCCAATTTTTCAGCCCTTTCTGCCTTATCTCATCTCTTTGTCCTCTATTCTTTTGTCACGCTATTCCAGTCCCTCTCATCTCATCTCCCAAGTGATCCAAGATTCACTTTCATTAAGGATAATTCAAGTTCAATTGGTGTAAAAACCTCTCATCCCTCCTGTCTCTGAACCCGTGGACCTCATTTTCTCTTTCTCTTTTTATGAATATTTAACTCTTGCCCCGTGCGTGGCCCTCTGCCTTGGCTCTTTGCCTCGGGTTTGTGAGCTGTCCAGGGTGCAGACGAGCAGCCAGAAATACTTTCCCCAAACGCTGGAGCCATAACAGCACCGACTCTGCCAGCCGGCCCGGGACAAGTCACTTACATTCTATGTGTTTAGCTGGGGCGCTTGTCAAAATCGACCTCCAGCGAGTACGGCAGGTCGTTCGACAAGCTGAAATTCTATTACAACAAGAGGGGAAATGTTTCCCTGAGTATGGAGAATTTGATGATAGAGAACATTATATGTTAATGTAAAACTCTAAAATACCATCATCACAATAAATAAGGCAAGGTCATATAGGGTTGAATGCCAACCAGTAGCATTTATCTACAAAGGCAATTATAGTCAAGAGGCAATTATAGTCTTTCACATAACAAGCCAAATCATCTGCATCCAAACAAGTGCTAAAAAGCTAAATTATTTAATATATGAATGGAAATCTTGACATGTACCAAAGGCAGATAAACAGTAATGACAAATATTAATAATAATGAACTTCTTTTCCTTTTTACTCTTTCTTTTAAGGCCCAGACACACAAAACTGACAGCAAAGACCTAATGGCGACGAAGGCCACCACGTGCGACAAGTTGCACTTGAACGCACTGCAAAGACAACAGCTGACAACCAACTACCACGTAACTTGACATAACTAGTAGTCTGTATTCGTCATTCAAAAAGGGAAACTGGAAGACCGAGAACGGCGGATATACCAGTTGTTACGATATGTCCATGAAAAAAAGCAGATCGTTTTCACACCACTGTCACCCACCACTTAGCTTCACACCACATGGCCATGTCACTGAAAATATCCGCGTTGGAATGATCAGATGAGATGAAGATGAAAAATGTTTTTCCTCTTGACTTTACTCGTTGGTTTGCTTTCCGCACTTCCTTTTCTCTTCTCGTGCACAAGAAAAAGAAAAGAAAGAAAGAAAGATATTCCTTTATTCGTCCCACAGTGGAGAAATTCAGTTTTACACTCTGTTGTTCACACAGTACATATACATGTCAATGGAGAGATGTCAGAGTGAGGGGGCTGCTCCTGACAAGCGCCCAGAGCAGTTGGGGGTTTGGTGCCTTGCTCAGGGGCACCTCGGCAGTGCCCAAGAGGTAAACTGGCACCTCTCCAACCAGTTGCTCTACGTCCATGGGGGACTTGAACCGGTGACCTCTGCGTCCTAACCCAAGTCCTTACGGACTGAGCTACTGCCGCTACTTTTTCCTCAGTGGTTTTGTTGCCTAAACATAACCAAGGGCATTTCACAGTAATGATGTGGCATTAAATGACATGCAAAAAACCTAAAATGCGATATCGTGACATATAGAAATTTTGTGCTATTTATACGCCCTCTGTTGTGATCAGGTTAGGCAACATGGTTGCAAATTATTGCCTGAATACAAAGTGTCCAGCAGACACACAGCATAATCATTCATTTGGAGTCATGTTTTGGCCACTGGTGAACTCTCTTTTAGCTCCGTTTTTGGTCTCCACCAACTCCTGAGGGAAATATCTGTCTCTTTAGCTGCTAACTGTTCCACTATGTTCACCAGCTAGTCTTGCTGTGTTTCTGTCTGTTATATGGTACTGTTGTAGAGTACTGTATGTTTAAAGAGCTTACCTTTACCCGCTGAGGCCAAAAACAGAGCTGTGAGAGTTGCAGCCAAATGGCTAATGAATGAGCTGAAAAGTGCAATCTGGGGTGGAGTCTATATGGTGGATATTTTAGGGCTTTTATTGCCTTTATTAGTGTAGCTTGAGAGTGACAGGAAAGGGAGAAGAGAGAGGGGATGACACACAGCAAAGGGCCACAAGTCGGACTCAAAGCAAGGCTGCTGCCATAGACTCCCTACATGGAGCTCGAGTTCTACCAGATGAGCTAGAGGTCGCCATGTTGAGAAATGTCGCCATGTTGAGAAATGTAAGATTGGGAGTATCTCTGCATGGCTCTCAACATAGTGACAGCTGAGCTGGGCATAGCATTAATACAGAGAATATCTAATATTGTTTTCAGGCAGATGTGAGGCACTGACCTCCACCAGCTCAGACTGAACCTACTGAATGTCATTCAGAATATCTTGCTCTGTCCTCTCTTGTATTTGCTGATGAAACATGCACACTCAGTCTTTCTATCGCATTCTCACTTTCTCCTTCTTTTTGTTTCCATTTCTTATAGACAGACAAAACCTTAATGCACCTGCTAACCTCGCTGCTTTGACTTTGAAAGCTGCCAGAGTCGAACCATTAATGTCAACCTTTCTCAGTGACACATGCCAGACAAAGAGAAACAGAGTGACTTTAAACAGACCTGGACCTCCATCCTTCAGTAGACTTGGACTCTACAACAAATTACTTCAGTCCAAGGGGGCTTTTGGCATGGGTAACATACATTATTCAGCAACTGTGATTTAAAAACAAAGTTCTGGTCCTCTCTCGAGTTTCCATGGTGGTGAGGAGGTTATGTTGCTCTGCCTCTATCTGTTTGGCAACGCCAGGAAACTGACATTCTTCTGGATCCACCTTCACACACAATTATGTTCATTTTATATGTATTCATTTTTGTCATATGGATTGCCTGTGCTGAATTTTCATTACGTTGTTATTCTGTACACACATCTGTTGCACATCTGTCCATCCTAGAAGGGGATCCCTCCTCTGTTGCTCTTTCTGAGGTTTCTTTTATTTTTTCTTTTACCAATCCGACCCGGGTGTCGTATCCTGTACAGATTGTAAAGCCCCCCGAGGCAAAATTGTGATTTGTGATTTTGGGCTATACAAAATGTTATAAGACATTAAAACTGGAACTCAAACAGAAGATTTTTCCAGCACTTATCAACGTGATAAACAATCACCAACAATATTAAAGGGTTCTGAATGAGTTACTGTGAAGACGCTGCACACACACTTGCATGCACCTGATTCATATTCAGACTGAGCGGTAGCGACAGCTGGAATCTCTGTACATTAGACTCACAAGCCCTGCAGTCACATCGGAGGGCATTCATGACCACAGAAACAAACTACATGCCACACACACACACACACACACACACACACACACACACACACACACACACACACTCACTCACTCACTTGACCCCATTCACTCTGTTAAACTGGTGATGGAGTTGTTTATGAGTGCCATATCGATACGTGATTTCTTGAGTGCGTGTTACAGTGATGTGCGTTTCCTGAGGGATTACAGTTCAAACTACTCTGGTCATATTTCTAACTTTTAAAACGTATTGCAATCATAAATAACAGCCCATTCTCATTCCCAGGGCGTCAGATGCCAACACTTTGTCACACCCATCTGTGTTTGGTACTGACGCACAAGGCACCCTTTAGCGGCAGTGTGAAACGCACCGGGCTTTGCATTAACTACAAATGTAAACTCATCTGTGACGACATTAACACGCCGAGAAAGCGCGCTGGGAGTGTGGTGGTGTAGTTTAAAGAGTGAGAGACACACTGAGCGGATGGGAGGGGAGGTGGATGGGTCCAACAAACACAAGGCTTTCATCCAGGAGATCACTGTTTGCGTCCCGTGCATTAAGTTTCACTTTCGCATTACAATCAGCTCTTTGTTTGTATCCCGTGTTCACAGCTTTCAGCGTCATTTTCACTGTACAAACTTAGTAGTTTTAAGTCCAACCATGTAGTTCTTTCCTAAACCCTAATGGTTTTGATGCTGAAAATAAAGTCGCGCCAAGAGGCGTGACAAAGTAAGTAGAATGAATAGTATGTGGTATGAGAATGTGTTGTTGTATGAGGATACAAACACAAGGCTTTAATCCAGGAGATCATGCTCTGCCATGTGCATTAAGTTTAACTTTCATTTTTCAATCAGCTTTTTGTTTGTATCCCATGTTCACAACTTTCAGCGTCATTTTCACTGTATAAACTTAGTTGTTTTAAGCCTAACCATGTAGTTCTTTCCTATAGTGGGGTTTGTAGCCTAATCCTAAAGTGATGCTAAGAGTAATTATAGTGGTTTTGATGCTGAAAAGGGGGGTGACAAAGCGAGTTGGAATGAGGATGTGTTGCAGCCACAGCGGTGATTTCATAGTTAGATTCAAACCAGGACAAGCCGAACAATAACTCAGCTGTGGGTGTGCTATGTCACTTACACTTCAAAAGCCCTTTTCTCTGATTATTTGTTGATTTTTTTTTTTTTTTTTTTTTTTTTTGCATAAATGTATTTGTGTAAGGACTGGAGATGAATAGCAGAGCAGTGTGTGAGTGCACCTGTGTGTGCCAGTTTTTGAGTGTACTTCAGTTAAGGTGGATAACAACTTTGGGGAGCTGCTGTCTTCAAGTGGCCTTCCCCTCGATGCTCCTTGTCTCTTACAGTAATCTCATTCCTGTTTCCCACCGGCCCCGGCCTCAGGGTCTCCCCTAACCTCCACATCACAAACTGACTCACACACTTCACTGGAGTGAGTCACACACACACAACGCTGTCCTTAATGGGAGCATAGGAGCCCGGCTTTTTTGAGCACCATCATTAACCATCTGGACTGAAGGGCCAAAGCGTACGATGGTGGGAGCGCCAACACACAGGTGCACGCTGTTTGTACAAGTGTGTGTGCAGATAGGAGAGGCTAGCCAGGAAAAAAAACAGGCACAAAAGGACACAATCATCCTCTCAGCATTATCTCTGCCTTCAGGACCCAGAGAGGCAACGCAGGAAGATCAATGGGATGTACTGACACCTATTATAAGCAAGGCCACCTTGTTACAAGACCAGTTCACCTGCTTAGGACTATGCTCAGTTAACATTTAAGATCATCTGAGCTTATCCTCGCTGAGAGGCCCATTGTTGGTGATTTCTTGGCTCACTCTGACTTGATTCCTCACTGTTTAAGTAACACAAGTCTGCTGATTTGTTGGGGTAAACTTGAGGCATGATTGAGACGTGAAGGGCAGTTTGAGGGGATTGTTTTGCAGAGAGGGAGCAGGGGAAAGACATCTTCAGATTGCTCTGACTGAGGTCAAACCATTACCTCTGGACTCTAAGTGTGTGATGGAGAGAGGGGGGTTTGCATCTGTGTAGGAGTGCACATGGAAGCGTGTGTGCTGCATACATATCCACAAAACAAGGGTCCCAGCATCAATTGACCAAGTGCCACAATCAAATTATCTAAATGAGCTGATGTGACAATAACAAATGTGAGACCTTGGAGTGTCTTTGGCTCATGGAGTCGTAGCAGAGGAATAGTTTGTTTACTGGCCAGAAAAGAGAAACCCGCTTCCAGAGCCAAACGCAAGAGACCACCTACAAGAGGTCAGACTGCTGGCACCTCAGCGGGAACACACAGGCCTGCATGAAACATTATGGCAAAGCATGCATGCTTTTTCTGCTATTCTGGTCTGCAGAGCAAGAGCAAATTAGTCAATTAAATATTTTTTCTTATAAGTTGAAATCATACTGAATGTGCTCTGTGTATGTGTAAGGGATGGACAACTATGTGTCGACTCCTTTCACGCTCCTTCCGACCTCACCTTGGAACTTGAAGCCCTCTATCTGCACCCAGAGGCAGAGGTCCTCCGTGTCACAGTCGCAGCTCCAGGGGTTGCCGCTGAGCCCCAGAGAGCGCAGGGCGGGCAGCGCGATCAGGCTGCTGATGTTCAGGGCCGTCAGGTTGTTCCGGCTCACGTCCAGCACCTGCAGAGCCATGTTCTCAGAGAAGGCGTCCGGGTGGATCTCCCCCAGACTCGGGTTATCCGTCAGCCGGAGCATCACCAGAGACGCCAGGGGCCCGAAAGTCCGATCCTCGATCTGCAGCAGGGTGTTAAACGACAAGTCCAGGTAGGCGAGTTTTCGCAAATTCCCAAAGGTGGACTCGGAGATCTCGGCCAGAGAATTGTTGCTGCAGTCCAGATAGACCAGATCGGACAGGTAGTTGAGCTGCAGCGCCGGAAGGTCCCCGATGCGGTTGTTGGAGATAATGAGCTGCCGGGTCGCCAGGGGCAGGTCATAGGGGAACATGGTGAGCTCCTGCCCGGCGCACTGGACCACCAGCTGGTCGTCGCACACGCATCTGTCTGGGCAGCCGGCTGTGAGAGCCGGGGACGGAGTCACCCCCATCACGAAGATAAAGAGGAAGAGAAGCCGGAGGGACTGGGCGCTGGGCTCGGGCAAGAGACACATGACGAGGCCGCCCAGAGCGTCATGAACTCGGGCTGAGCTGGACCAGGACTCCCCGGCGCTCTCCGGGCATCCTGCATGGGTCTGAGGAGCTGAGGCGAGATGGCTGCTCTGGGTGTCCGGCTGTCGCTGCCCGAAAGCCTGTCTGCTGTTTATATCCAGCCTCTCTTCCTCTCTCTCTCAGAAACACTATCGGTCAGTCACTCACACGCACTCTGGCGCGCCACGCACGTCGCCACGAGACATCATTCCAGAAGGTGACCGAGGGATCGCTCCGTGGGTGAGGACCGCGCAGCTTACCGGACTTTGTCCCGCACGAGAAAGCCACAGAAGCACTGGATGTTGTCGATCACCTCCTCGGCGACTCATCTTTGTGAATGAGTTGTCGCGAGCGGAGCGCGTTGTTTATTTAGTTTCCAAACAAATGCCATGACGTGCGCAAAAATCCCCGAATCCTGGATGTATACTCCCCGCGTAAATACGTCCTTGACTGTTTGTCTGAGTGTGTGTGTCCAGCAGACAAGTAGATGTTTTTCCTCCGGAGCGCAATGGAAAGCGCGTCCTTCCACTTCTGCGCTCAGACCGCTCTGTGAGACTCTCTGCTGGTGATCCGACTCTCTCCCTCTGCGCGCCCTCCCTCTCTGCTGTCTCTCCACGCGCACACTGCAGCCCTGCACACACACAAGTACTTTGTGTTTGTGTTGCACGTGAGCTGGCAGTAGTGTGATTGCAAATGTGACGTCACCAGGTGTTGCTCTCAGGAGAAAACCAGAAACTCAAAGTAATGAGAGGAGGACAGGTCTCTCTCTCTCTCTCTCTCTCTCTCTCTCTCTCTCTCTCTCTCTTTCCCTCTGTATGTGTGTGCGCGCGTGTGTGTGTGTGTGCGTCAGCCTCTTAGCCGTGTATGCACTCGTCTAACAGGCCTTCTTATCTCATGCGGTCCAGTGGCTAATTTCTCCTCATCCTGTCCTCCAGCGGCTTGTTGACAACATAATGCATTCAGATTGGATTTGTTTGCTCAGTTATTAATTTTTTGGGCATACTCTAATTTATAATTTGGGAAGTCATCGTGCATCACTTTTGTTTTTTTCTGAACATTGGCAGCGAAGTAGCCAACGTCTCATTTTCTGTGTCATTCAAAGAAGCAAAAAACAGCTGAAGGTAGAGTTTGGATTCAAATTAAGACGTATTACATCTTGCCAGCTCGGGGTCCATTTTGATACCCAAAACTAAACGAAGGTCCCTCCATGAATCGTCCTGCCAGTGCTGATCCTAGTTTTTTGGTCACATTCACGCTTCTCTAGATATAACTTTGTTTAGTTATGCTTCTGTTTTTCTGAGTTGTGGTGGGGGCTGGTCATTTGTTGGTGGACTCCATTTCTAACCAAATGTTAGCTATGGTGCACACTGTTCGTCTGTAGTGGAACGAAAGAGAGCAGAGCCAGAAGGAAGATCTCATTCTTTAGGTTAGGTTACGAACTGTTCACACATTGGCAATAAAAAACAATTAAAAAATGATTATACATGTAAAATTGTACATACAGTCCCTTTAAATGCCATGTGGAGTCATGGTTGCCACCACACCATTATGTTCCTATGACTGACAGAAATGTGACTAAATCATGAGTGATTAGGTATAATTAAAGTCATTAGTACAGAGATTATAATACTCTTGTGAGCATAATTATTGATCATTTATTACCAGCCTCTGTTTTTGGATGTTCGTATAGATGCATTTCAGGTCTGATTTGTTCAGGGGTCAAATGGAGGTCACTGTAGCATCATTACAGCCAATGAACCATTTTATCTTTTTTTCTCAGATGTTATGAAATTCAGAGGAAATTTAAAGGAAAAGTTTGACATGTCTTTATTTTATCTCAGCACAAACCCCCTGCAGCACCTCTAAAGCTCACTAATTAACACGTTATATCTCATTTATTTAACATAAAAGCAGAAGTAAAGCAAAATGCTGCTTTACGTGGGGCTGTGGGATTATTTCTACAGTTACATATTTATTGTGCAAATATGAGAGTGGTATCAATCTTTTCATCTAACTCTTGGCAAGAAAGTGAATAAGGGTATTTCCCAAAATTGTCAGAAGTTTACTTTTGTTTTTTGTCCATTTTTTGTTTTTTTGTTGTTGTTTGTGACTTGTTCAAATGAAACAAAGCAAGAAGGGAAAATAAGTCACAATTCATTGAGAAGCAAACTGACAAGGAGACACATATACACGCTTCATATTCACAATTCACAAGCAGAGAAGGTTTATTTATTTTTTTTTCAATTTTTATCTAACCTTTATTTTTCCAGGAATATTTCCAGGCCAAGACTGCAGCTTCACACAAAATAACAAACAACAGACTCATAACAAAACAGCAGAAAAGTTAAATCAAACATTACAAAATTCACATAAAAGAGACAAACAACAGACGTAAATCAAACAACAAATTGCATCAACCGATGAGTCAGCAATGTTAAATAACAGGACGAATGCATCCAGTGGTCACATAGTCCTTAATCCTGTTTTTTTGTAATCTTACATAAAATAATGTAGTTTAAAAAACCTCTGTAGCTCACACCAAGATGAGGATGCAGAAACATTTAAAGCACTTTCACCAAAGATGGTGCAGGTTTGAGGAATAATGTACATAATTTGTCTCAGTGATCGAAAGTTGCATGTAATATGACCTTATAAAGAAAACAAACCAACTTTCTCATAAACTGCATTCAAGTTGACCTGATGATGACGCCAGATGAAATGTAAGATCAAGTTATTACAAATCATTTTAAGTGGGAAATGACGGTCTGAGCCAAATGTCATGGCAACCCATGTGGTAGTTGTTGAGACATGTCAGTCTGGACCAAAAGAAAGTGGACGGACCGACAGACAGACGTTGGCATATCAACTGTACATAATCAAAAATGAATCATGACTGCTACATCATTGGAGAGAGGGAATGGATAATATTTCACTGCTTTGACACTGGCAGTCCTCTGTACAGCTCTTCGTATCAGAGCTGCTGTGGTCACGCATGGATATCTCTCCTCAGTCTGATGCATTATTATTGAAGGAAAGCTCTACCGAGTACCGAGCAGCCTGGAGGAAAACAAGGCTATTTGATCAGTGTCTGCTCCCTCTGTCATGGCTGTGCTGTCTAAATGGCCCTGCTGGATCGTGTTCGCCAGATAACTGCCTCGGTAAAGCCTGGCGATCAGAATCATTAATGTGACTTTCCTCTCTGATGGTGTCAGCTTCCACAGGAGCTGGTGTATATCCATGTGCACGCGTATGTGTGTCTTTACAGTTGTGTGTGTGTCACAGTTACATGCTGTTTGGAGGCCTTGTGTTGTATGGTTATGTGTGTGCAGTGTATGTGTTATACTCATGGATGGATTACTGAATGGGCCTACCGGGCACAGGCCCAGAGGCCCAAAGGGTCACGGACAAAGTGTCACACAAAATGACCACAAAGAGAGACAAAATGACTACAAAGAGATGCAAAAGAACCACAAACAGACTCAGAATGACCATAAAGAGACGCTAAACAACCATAAACAGACACGAGTTGATTAAAGAGACTGAAAATGACCACAGGGACACAAAATGATGACAAAGAGACTCAAAATGACCACAAAGAGAGACAAAATGACCACAAAGAGATGCAAAATGATTACAAAGAGAGAGAAAATGAATACAAAGATACACAAAATGACCGCAAAGAAATGCAAAAAAAAACAAACAGACAAAATGACCACAAAGAGACATAAAATGACCACAGAGACACAAAATGACCACAAAGAGACTCAAAATGACCATAAAAAGACACAAAATGGCCACAAAGTGACTCAAAATGACCATAAAAAGACACAAAATGACCACAAAGAAGTGCAAAAAAAAAACAAACAGACAAAATGACCACAAAGAGACTCAAAAGGACCACAGAGACACAAAATGACCACAAAGAGACTCAAAATGACCACAGAGACACAAAATGACTGCAGAGACTCAAAATGACCACAAAGTGACTCAAAATGACCATAAAAAGACACAAAATGGCCACAAAGAGACACAAAATGACTGCAAAGAGACTCAAAATGACTACAAAAAGGGGCAAAACAACCACAGGGAGACAGACAATGACTACAAATATACAAAATGACTAAAAAGAGAGACAAATCCACTGTGTTAGAGAGTTGGTGGGTGCTGTTGCATGTCTGTGCCCAGGGGGCCCATTGTCTTATAATCCACCAATGGCTATACTTGTCCGCATGGATGTTCCCTGCCTTGAGAGTGTGTGTGCACATGTAGAGTGTGGGGGCCTCATCTTTATTTTTTAATAAGGGTGTATGCAGTGTCGGCTGTCAACTGCCAGACAGCCGGTCTGATCCCAGCCTGAGGGGAGGGCCACCTCCTGAGCCATCAGAGGTGTCTCTCGCCCATTACATCACATCTTTCAGCTTCTCTTTGGAGGCATCCCTGGACCAACTAATGACAAGTCCAAAAGCTTTCTCCGTCCCTTTCTCCTCTCCCATATGTAGCTGTAACTCCTCTACCACCGTGGCTCAGTATGGTCGTAACTCTTCTCCCATCTCACTCCACTATCTGTCCACTGAGTCAGAGGCTTTTTTCTTCCAGCACATAACCAACTCCATCATTCTAATGTAATTGAACGGAGAGTACGGTCCTCTATCAGTCACCCTGACGGCCTCTATACAGGATGGTGTGTTTGTGTGTAAGTGTGTGTATGCAAGAAGATTAAACAGAAAAACAGTGTGAGAATTTTCCATTTTATTTATAGCCTATAATGCCTCAGCATATAAAAGAAAACAGATCTGAAAATGATCAAATGTAGGATATAGTTTGGTTTGTGAAGTGCTCTCAGTGTAGGGAGAATTTACTTTAAACACAACTCCACATTACATAAATATATCTTAAAGGATTTAGATCTATATTTTTGTTATCATACAGTATGTCAGTCCAGCTCGTAAGACTTTCCGATCTGGGTCTGTCTATGGCAGGCCGGTAGTTGCTGGAGACGCCGCCGGAGTCTGAACTGAAGGAGTTTGTAAACCTGTGGGCTGTAAATCAATTCGCTGGATGTCGCCGGGAATCAGACCCAATGACAGACATTGAGAATAACTCTGGAAATAGCTCTCGCTGAGGGTCTTGTTTGCTTATGTGGGTCATATAGAGACACCAGTATTACATTGAGACTTTCATTTTCAGTTAAAAGTTCCTTGTGATAACTTTAAAAATGGCTAAATAGTTTCCTAAAACAGCAGCACTGTGCACTGTAGTTTTTAGCAAGTATTGCCAGGAATAGATAGTATTTTCAAACAGGAATAAATAGTATTTTTTGGGACTATTTTCTGTTGTGTCAGCTGGACGGTCTGTCGGGCCACCACTTTGGGCCCAACAGAAAAATCTTAACAACTACTGGATGGATTTCCATGACACCTTGAACAGATATTCATGGTCCCCAGAGGAAGAATAATACTCATTCATTGATGCCAATTTTCATAGTGGCCAAACGGTGGTATTACAACTTCTGAGTCTATCACATGACGTCATTGGGCCCAAAAAGATTTTTTCTCAGACTTACATTGGGACAGAGACGACTGTAACTCAGTGAATATTTTTTTTTGAGGTGAATCAACTTCCCAATATAAAAACTCTAATAATCCTTATTCAACTCATTAGGTCCTAAAAGTTGTAAAACACATTAATAGCTGAATCCAGAGTTTTCCCTTCCCTTCCCTTTAGCAAGCTGTGACGACAGCATGACGGCTGTGACCCCGTGACCAAGCCATGTGACCCAAGTGGACACTACTGCGCCTGCTCCGTGGGCCCAATGAATGTGGAAGATCGCCGAAAGATCCGGGTACTTTTCCACTCAGAGGTTGAGCCATTTTGGCTTCATGCGCCACTGAGCAACTTTTATAGGAATGAACGGGGTCCTGCCTCCAACACTGTATCCAGTTCTCTTTATAAATCCATGGTGTAGACTCTTAGTCTTGTTAGTAGTTTTGGACATCAGTGGAGATCTAGGGCACAGAGAAATAAGTGGAAATTGTGGCTGAGATGACAAAGGGAGCCCTGGAAAAGGGGCGTAATGTTTTCACCCAGGTGTCATGTTTTCATCACTGCTGATTGGAGCTGAAGTCGATAAATACTCATCACTTCTGCAGTGTCATTTGTCACAGGAATGAATGATGACTGCGACTTTTCCCACTGAAGACAAAAGATAGATTTAAGTGGGTATTAGTGGGTTAGTGGGGTTTTTGTCCAGTGAAAGAGGTGTAGTGAAATTTACTACTAGGATCAAATGATTGTTGATTTTGGTCTTTTAATGACATTTAATGACATTTGTTGACGATAAGAAACATATAACATAGCACCAAGCTGTTGATGTTCTAAAGTATCAAAAACAATTTTGCATCATCTCAAACAAACATTTATCTCATCCCACTACAACCACAAACACGATGAAACATGGTAGTGTTACTGTAAACAACTGTTGTTTTCTTGTATGTTTTCTTAAAGGTACAGTGTGTATAATTTGGCAGCATCTAGTGGTGTGGTTGCAGACTGCAACCAACTGAGTACCCATCCACTCATTCCTCCCTGTCTGACACTGACGTAACGCCGAATGCTAAATGCCGTAAATGCCGTTCGCCTCACTCAGAGGTCATCCTTACTGTAACTGTCTGAGAGACAAGTTCCTTTAAGAGTTCATGTCATGTGTTATGCCACATTACCAGAGGTCAGAGTTGAAAAAGCAAGCATTGCATTATGGGACAGAAACAACATGAACACGAGAGAGAACACACGGGTTCATGGCTCTGGAAAGACATGATTCTGTACTTGGTTCAAAAGGTGCACACGGTTCTTCATTTACAAAATGCTTGTTGAGTTACCTGTAAATGAACATTTGTTGGTTTCACCGTATTTCTACTGTAATGTCGTGCTGCAGCATGTTGTCAACGGACCTTAAGGGACTGAGAAAGGGCTAAAACAGGCTAAAACAGACATCTTCACTCAACACTCAGTGTTGAGTGAAGATGTCTGCTCTGAAGGAAGCAAATTAAATCTTCTTATGACATCAGTTTGATTCATGGCCATTATTGAACCGGCGCAGCTACACTTACCATAATAACACTACTTTAGGAGAAACGGAAGTCGGACGCCGGCTGGTGGTACCACGGTTTTGTTAAACACGTTACCGCAGTTTCAAACGACACTGGTGGATCCTCTACCTGTACTTTATCGTGTCCACTTGCCATTTTCTTAACAGAATCACCATCGCCATTCTCTGCACTTCACCAATGTCTCTGCCAACTGAGATGTTTGAGAAGGAAGGAGGCTGAGTCATGCCTCATCAACGTGTTGTATCTTTGGCGGTACAACACATGCAGCAAAATCTGGTCGGCCCTCGCCAAAACTGAGCCAATAACAACGCATCACCACCTTCAGTTACACTGTGCATGTATGATACTTCATATTCCTGTCCACCATGTCCCAGCCTCTTTCCATAGAAAGAAAGAAAGAAAGATATTCCTTTATTAGTCCCACAGTGGGGAAATTCAGTTTTACACTCTGTTTTTCACACACAGTACATATACATGCGTCAATGGAGAAATGTTCTGACAAGCGCCCAGAGCAGTTGGGGGTTTGGTGCCTTGCTCAGGGGCACCTCGGCAGTGCCCAAGAGGTAAACTGGCACCTCTCCAGCAACCAGTTGGTCTTGGTCCATGGTCTTGGTCCATGGTCTTGAACCTGTGACGTCCGCGTCCTAACCCAAGTCCTTACAGACTGAGCTACTGCCGCCCCAAGGCCAAGCCAATAGGCCTTGATCTCTAGTGTGACAATAAACGGGATTTAAAAAATACACAATCCTAACCTATTTCAAATGAGCCAAATGATACATACACAAACCGAACCATGACTAACGAACCAAATGGTTCAAATTTTTACCTGAACCATTCCCATTCCTATTACACACTGTTCCTTTAGGTAAATTAGCTCCTTACATGAGTTAAAAACAGCCTGAGGGATATTTTTTTGCAGTGCGATCTAGAGCAAAAGTCCATGAATGTAGATCGAGCTTAATAGAGAGAACTGTGTGTGTTAGTATTACAGTATATTTCTGTGATAAAATGTACATGCCCTGATCTGAGCACTGTGTTGTCTTGCTCGTGACAGACAGCTCCAGTAACAGGACGTCACTCACTCCCTCTGACTCATACCCGGCCTTGTGGCACGTCACCGGTCCCAAGGCTGCATCCGGAGGGCTGTCAGCGGTGGTCTACACGACTCTGACTACATGTCTCCTGTCTCTGACAGGAGGAGAGGAAGACGGAGGAAAAGGATAGTGGGGTGAGTTCATGTCTTTTGGACCACAGTAATGTGTTACTGGCACTGTGGGCTGGTGATGACGGACATGAGTGGCGCCAAGCAAAGGAAGCAGAGGAGCAACAGGACAGCCTGCCCTCTGATACGAGGCTGACCCCTGCAGGATAGGAGGGGAAATGCTGTGTGGTTGGCATCAGCTTGTGTGCCATGCCTAAGATGTTTGTTGGCAGAGGAAGGTGTGAATCTGTCCCGCTGAAGCCAGGAAATGATGCTACAGGGTAAACTCACTAAAACACACTGGACACAATTCTCCTTTGTTATTTCCGATGATTAATGGCGACTGCGCCCTGCGTGCTCAGAGTCTGTTTTCCTGCCGCTGTGATGTGAGCTAAACCTGTGTGTCCTCTTGTCCTGTCTCTGGAGACGGACAGGCGGTGTTCGTCAAAGGCCGTCAGGTTCGGTTTCTGTCACTTAAACTCAAACGTCATCCACCATCAGATTTCCATCTCAAGGCACGTAAACATGAGAGGAGGAATACACGCCTTCTGCCAGACATCAAATGTTAGCAGCCCGTTGGCCCTCAAAGGAGAACCTTAGAAATCCATCACCAGGCGACGCTTCAGTTCACTGCAACAGAATCTGCGGACAAACACAAACCTGAGTGATCTCTCTTTACCTCTCAAATGACTTCATCACATGTCACCTGTCTTATCCAGTCTGTCTTTCATCAATCTATGTGAGTAAAAATAAGCACCTGATTTGACCTCATAGATGTGGGTCAGTAGGGGTCATGCTACAGACACACTAAGCTGGCATCAAAGAACTCCCAGTGATTAAGGTTGATCATTGCATTGCCTCATGTCGCCTGTGTCTTGGCCAAAAAGTTGCACTTGAACACACCGCAAAAACAGTCAACGACCAGCTACCACATACTCTCTGCACCTGAGAGAAAATAACTCTCCACACCAGCAGGTGGCGGTAGTCTGTATTCGTCTTTCAAAAAGGGGAAACTGGCATACAAACTGGTGTAGATACGTACATGAAACCAACCATTTTCACAGCAATTTACAATGTTAACTGAGGTAATAAATCAAGTCAGAAATAGGCTTATTTTCTCATAGACTTCTATACAATCAGACTTATTTTTGGAAACCAGAAAAATTGATCCCCTGCTGGCTGTTAGAAAGAATGCAGGTTTAAGGCACTTCAGCGTTGGCTTCACTTCTCAGTCCTGGAGGTTGTCCGTTGGTCCCACATTTATGAGGCCCATAACCACCGAGTCTCAGTCTAACCGGCCGAAATATGTGTGATAAGTGTGTTTCTATTCAGTTCTACTTTCACTTCCACTTGACCCACTTAACCCTGCCCACCCTCCTGACCCAACATCCGGCAGCATGCAGCCACCTACGCTCTACTGCTGGGATGAATTTACATCTCAGTTACAAATTAATATGATTCACCGCCCAGAGTGGCATCCATGTCAATTAGGAGGAATAAACAAAGTCAGACGGCAATAAAAATGTGCTCGCTGTGGCAGAAGGGAAGTATTTTGATTGATATAAATGAAATCTGACATGAACGCTAATATAACTGTAATATTTCACAACTGGTCAATTTCTGTTACAACACACACACACACACACACACACACAGGCGTGACTGTCTCTGCTCAGACTGTTGTGCCATCAGAGCCACTGTCTGATTGCATAACCTGTAAAGAGCTGATCAATAATTCATGGTCAGACTAGACATGGGCAGCGTGACGGAAAACCTTACCTCAACAACCCACTTTGTCTGGCCAAAGACCGGACACTCCAGAGAGACAAGGCTGGCCGACGGTGTGTGTGTGTGTGTGTGTGTGTGTGTGTGTGTGTGTGTGTGTGTGTGTGTGTGTGTGGACTGATTGAGGACGTAAAAACAAACTTTCATAATCACAGAATTTTCAGTTTGAGTCTTGCTGAGTGAAATAGTGACTGAAATCAGGAAGTGTCCAGAAGAAGACGTTTGTTTTATCAGTGTATGTTTACCAGAATATTTTGGGTGGATGCTAAACATTATTTAAGAAGGAAAACTGGACAAACAATTCAATTTCAGGAAAAATAACTTTCTCACAGTGTGTGTTTTGAAGGTAAAAGGAGAGAAAAAGATGTTTTTGCAGAATTAAGTCTATTTTGGGGGAGTTTCCACACTCACAAGAAGAGATGGGTGAACTCCAAACCTCATTTTGAATATTTTTTATCAAGAAATGAGACAATATGGCACCACGATAAGAAACATTCAGCATTCAACATACGACTCTCCTCTCTTTGCCAGGAGACGAGACCTCAGTACTACCACTGGATCAGTATGCACAACACAGATTTTACTCTCAGATTACACAACAGATATGTTGCTTTAATTCTATTTTACTGTATTTTTTATCTCTTTAATCTAGTTTAAAGTAGTAGTTGGTTTGTATTAGAGTTTCGTGATAGTTCAGTGTTTTTTGTACTTACCTTGTGTCGTTTGTGTGAGTGATGTATATAAATTGCTGCAGTAACACCTCAGTTTCAATGAAGTCAATCAATCTATCAATCAATCTATCTATTTATTAAAAATAAGAAATAAATAAGAATAATAACAAGGCAATCAAAACTAACTGTGTTTGATGTATATATTGTTTTTGTACTTATATTTTCTAAAATAATAATTAAAAAAAGTCACGTCACAGTTTCAGGCATAAATGATAAATTAACATAATAATAATATTATGTTTTAGCTGTCTGGTGTACTGCCTTTAATGATAGGAAAAAAATAGATTTTAAACAACTTATTCTAGTACAAAAATATGTAAATGAGATGGATACAGGGTATGAAAACAGTGCAAATATGTGTTATTTTTATTTATTTATTTATTTCTCTTTCTGTCTTTTAATATTTAGCATTTCTTGTTTGTAAATTTAGTAAATAAAGTATTTATGCGTGTTTGTCTTTAATTTAACAGTTAGGTGGTTTCCTTTTACAGGCCCTCAGGGGAGCTTATGTTTATTTTATGCTCAAATAAAGGAGGTAAGCTAAAGAAGCGTCTGATATTGACGGTAAGATAAGATGGGATGAACCTTTCTTCGGGAAATCATATAATAATGATAATATAAATGATCGATCAGCAGGTCAGGAGCTGTCAGTCCCGCCTCCCACCGGAAGACATGTGCTCCAAACTTCCTGCAACTTTCTCTGGTTTCTTCCTGTTTCTGAAAACTAAGCCGCGCAGAAGGAACAGCAGCAGACATGGCAGCTCTGCTCCGCAGACTGGCCGGACACAGGTGCTCGTCGAGGCCGTGGCTGGGAGTGATTCTGCGGGAAACGCACGGCCGAGCTTCCCGCCCGATCCCCCGGGACGGACCGCGACTGCTGGCCGGCGGCGGTCGCCCTCTGACGGCGTCCAGCCGCGCACAGAGCCGCGGGCAGCACACGGAGGCGGCAGGTCCAGTGGAGGTGGATCTGAAGCGGTTAGAGGGAGACGACAGTGGTAGGACGGGATTCACACCCACAAACTCCCCACTCTGTAAACACGCACAGGTTATATTCCCACAGGTGCTGGTATTTAGGGAAAATTATCTATGTTGTATTCTCTTATAAGAATCTGGTGTCTATTTTTGTCCTCACATGAATTGAAAACCGACATTTTTTTCAGTTTTTCTGAGCTAAAAAATGTTATTATATATTATATATTATTATAAGTACAGAACATTTCCTGGACATGCTGTGACTTTATGGAAGCTCATTCTTGCCAAGTAAATAAATAAATATGTAGAACACAAGATAAATAAGACATGTCTGCAAAAATAATTACTAATTACGAATAATTAAGTCTTTTTATTTCATTATTTGTATTTCAGTTAGGGATGCAACTAAAAATGATCATATATTATTATTAACCTACTGACTATTTTCTCAATGAGACGAAAATATTGAAAAGATATTCGTTACTGCTCACAGCAGTTCCCTAAAACCCAGAATATTATTGAAAACCCATATGTATTCAGACAGTTACAGTATAAGACAGGGATAATGGAATAATTAGGGCTGTCAATTGATTAAAATAGTTAATAACACATTTTTTTCCTGTTCAAAATGTACCTTAAAGGGAGATTTGTCAAGTATTTAATAGTCTTACTAACACGGGAGTGGGCAAATATGCTGCTTTATGCAGATGTATGTATATATTTATTATTGGAAATCAATTAACAACACAAAACAATAGTAGGACCTTATTTTGGAAAAAATATGTACGGTAGTCAACAGAGAAAGACAAATCATTTTTTTCATCCTGTTCAAATTGCGGCATGAATCACACATATATTTGTAAATTTAAAAGGTAATATTTAAGACTGTCAATTTATTAAAATATTTAATTGTATGATTGCTCGTGATTAATCACGATGAATCACAAATTAATTACACATTTTTTATCTGTTCAGAATGAATCTTAAAGGGAAATTTGTCAAGTATTTAATACTTTTATCAATATGGGAGTGGGCATATGCTGCCTTATGTAAATGCATGTATATATTTGCTTTCCTATACTTGCCCCAAACTGCATGTGATTATCATAAAGTGGGCATGTCTGTAAAGGGGAGACTGGTGGGGACCCAGAGAACCCATTTACATTCACATATCTGGAGGTCAGAGGTCAAGAGACCCCTTTGAAAATGGGCATGACAGTTTTTCCTCTCCAAAATTTAGCGTAACTTTGCAGTGTTATTTAACCTCTTTCTTCACAAGCTAGTCTGACCTGGTTGGTACTGGTGGATTCGTCAGGTTCTCTGCTTTCACATGATGATGTTTCTTCACTCTAGTTTGAAAACTGAGCTACAACCTCTGAAATACCGACGTTGAATAATGCGTTGAAGAAATGAGTGGTGTTAAAATAAATTTGTGTTGTTATTGCATTAACTTTGGCGGGCCTAGTAAATTATCATTAAGTAATTATCAAAATTTTTCTGTCAATTTGTTAATTGATGAATGGACCAGTTATTTTATTTATTTAATCACTATTAACTTATAATTGCTTATTTCTTATTCATAATCACAAAATGTGTTTTCATTTCTTTTATTATCGCAGAAAATTTACTCTATTTATTTGTTTCCGTGACAGAAATAGGCGTCCGTACTGACTTGACTGTAAGTTATGACATAAAACGTGTTTTAAGTGTTGAAATGCTAATTTCAACCTCGAGAGGCTGAAGTGCACCACTACCCACTAAACAGGACTGAAAGCATTCATGCTTTCTTAAAACTAACCACAGACAGACCTGCGCGACTAACATCTGTCATTTTTTGACTTTTCGACCGCAGCCTATGACGAAGGCCAGTCTAGTGAGAGTCAGCAAAGAACACAGTGGCCTCTAACTTTCACCGTGAATTTTTAACGCTAAAATATAGCTGAATACACGGCAGAGATATTATTCATCTGAAATCATAGCTGACAAACAGAGAAAACAACTGATTAATTGATGGAAAATGATGCCCTATCCCTCTCCTGTTGCTGTCTGTTTCTCAGGGATCGTGGAGGTGTTGATGTGCCAACACAGGGCAAGAAATGCTCTGGGCTATGCGTTTGTGTCACAGGTGAGTAAACCTCTACACCACCACCTACGCTCTCTTTCACACACGCACACACACACACACACACACACACACACTGACTGAGGCCCTGTTCAGACCTGGCATTAAGATGCGTTCTCAGTGATCACACTCTGTTTATTCCTCCTGTTTATTCACAGGAGGAGCACAGCGATCCCAGGGGGAAGTCTTTCGAGTAGGTGGTCCGTAATGTCACATTTACGCTTCACACTGCTAAAAGAATGTGGTCATATGTGGCTCAGACCACCTTTGAATGTGGTCTGAAAGATCCGATCTCAATGCGTCCTTAATGTGTCTTGAGTTAACACCTGTACTTCGAGCTGTCCACTTCCTAGTAAGGGTTAAATCAGCAGAGACTGGACTTAGTTTATATTCTTAAAGACGTTTCACTTCTCATCCAAGAAGCTTCTTCAGCTGTCCACTTGTGATGTGATCACTGAGGACGCGTGTTAATACCAGGTCTGAACGGGGCCTGACACCATGTCCTGTGCGTGCAGATGAAGGAGCTGGTGTACACTCTGTCCAACGACTCAGCAGTTCGTGTGGTTGTCTTCAGGAGTTTAGTGCCGGGTGTTTTCTGTGCAGGTGAGTGTTGTCTGGAGCACGTGAACGCTGCCGTGCCTCTGTTAGCCGGTCTGAATGAGGTGTGATCATCATGGTGTACGTTATCACAGGTGCAGACCTCAAAGAGAGAGCTCTGATGAACAACCCTGCGTCTGATCTGTTTGTTCACCGCCTGCGATCCCTCATGACTCAGATAGGTGAGAAAGAAAACTATTATTTCCCAGTAGTCAGGCCCTGAGTGCACAATAATGTATATGTGTTAGTGAACCCTTCTCTGTTCATTGTAACGCCCTGGCAGCGACGTTGCCCATGCCGACCATCGCAGCGATGGACGGCGTTGCCCTGGGAGGCGGGCTGGAGTTGGCCTTGGCCTGTGACCTCCGCACTGCCGGTGAGTCACCTCCGAACCTTCAGCTCTGAGCTGGATGAGTCTGCATCATGCTTGAGTATATTTAATGTTCTTCTTTTCTTTCTTCAGGTGATGTTGATTGTATATGAAAGGGGATGTCATGTTCTCTTCACAGCTGTCACCAGTCCAGTCAGATCAGATCAGTGACTGAGTCTCAGCAGGACGGTGGAAGATGGCAGCATCCACTTAGGGCCATTTTTCTAGATTGACAACCCTCCCTCAACCCATCAGTGTAGATTAGAGCAGCAGTTCTCAACCAGCTTTTATTTAATAGTGATAATGGAGAATTGTTCCTCTTCAGGACCAAATTAAACTGAAACATTATGGTTGAACTTCTCACAGCTCATAGACATGTGTGACTTGTCTTTAGGGGTAATGAGTAGGCATTACTTGGTTATAGAGGGTCAGGACCAGTGGGCAACTCCAGGCTCTGAAAAGAGAAGCTAATGCTGAAGTGCTTTAACTTGCATTCTTTTAATATCCAGCAGAGACATCTGTGGTTGCACAAAGAAATCAGATTAACATCACACATGCTTGTGCCCCTTCGCCTGTTCAGCAACTTCATCCTAAAGAAACTGGTCTCTGTGAAAGTCACTGCACAGCGACTCCGCTCCAGTTTCCGTCGGTGCACGTTTACCACAGCGGGAGCCTTTGGGTGCTGGCGACGTTGTTCATTTGCATATACTACCCACACTGCAGTGATACAAAGCTGGTTGAAAATTGGCAAAGTTTCCTTTTAACAAGCGGGCATTACAAACTGGCATAATTTTGAGGAAACATATGAAACAAGTATGTGTTTTTGTTACTGAACTCATTTTAAAAATAAATTATTTGTTATTATTATTATTATTACAATATTTCTGCTTGCAATTATTTTTCCTAGACTTTCAGAGCTAGTTATTCAAATATTACTAAAACTACTTATAATCAAATGCAGAGGCAATTTTGTAATATGATCAAGAGTAGATATGTTTGTATAGTCTCACAATTACAGCCGGCCCTTTGAGGGGAACCATGATGCTGATGTGGCTCAGGATGAAACTAAGTTTGACGCCCCTGCTATAAATAATTGCTCTTCAGACTTCAGAATGCTCTGACCACAGTCAGGAGACTGAAGCAGGAAAAGTTAACACTAATGTCAGCATCGATTCATGGCGAGACCTTCGTCCGGTCAGCAAACATTACTGCCCAGCAGGTGAGCTATAGAGTGATACTGTGGTTGTAGCTCTCTTGTGTCGCTTCACTGTTTTAACCGATGCCCACTGACTTAACCGTCACTTCAGGGAAAATAAAGGGTTAAAACTGGACATTAAGGGGAGCGGTCAAGCTAAAAATGAGTCTGTTATTCCTGTTCTCCCAGTGATAATGATCAGCTGCTGAGCTCAGGGACTAATGATGGCTGGTGAGGCCAGACACATCTGCCCAGCTGTTCACTTAGCTGAATCTACATGTGATTGGTTAAACTGGTCGTGGCAGCTTGGTGATTGGCCGAGGGGCGTCGAGCTACGTGAGCAGGTGTTTGCGTCGATTGCTCTGACAGCGGCATCAGTCAGACTTTACGCCCTCCACAGCTTAATGGCAGTCAGCAGCACAGACCTTCAACTGTCCTCTGTCTGTGTGTGTGTGTGTGTGTGTGTGTGTGTGTGTGTGTGTGTGGTGTGTGTGTGTGTGTGTTTTTCAGCATACTCGGCACAGATGGGTCTGATTGAGACGACACGAGGGCTGCTCCCAGGGGCGGGTAAGACGAACAGAGGTCACACAAAATGACCTTGCAAAGTGCTCAGTGTGCAAGTAGAGAGACAAAGCAGCTGTGAGGCGTTGACCTTGAAGTGGTTTATCCTGCAGGGGGCACTCAGCGGCTGCCGCGGATGGTCGGCATGACTCTGGCCAAAGAGCTCATCTTCACAGGTGGTGTTACAGAAACGCTGACATGTTGCTGTAGACACGGGATGCTTGTCGTGTATCACACTCTGTCTGTGCGTCTGTCTGGTATCAGGTAGGCGTGTGGGGGGGCAGACAGCCCTGGAGATGGGGCTGGTGAACAGAGCTGTAGAACAGAACCAGACCGGAGATGCTGCACACAGAGAGGCGCTCAGCCTGGCCAGAGAGATACTGCCTCAGGTTGGACAACAAACACACATTTCTTCACTCTGCTACAGATACTGAAGCCCCCCCCCCCCGGTCTCTTCCTCCCTGCTTCCCTCTCTTTTCACCCGCCCAGCTCGTCTGCCTCTTTTCATTCTGCTTTTCTCTCTTCCTTGTGTTTTCTCTTCACTCTTCAGGCCTCTGTCGCTCCATATTTCTTTCACTCCAGTTCAGATGCCTGCAGTTGGCAGGGCCAGCGTGGCAGTCAAGTGGAGAAACACACACACACACACACACACACACACACACACACACACACACACACACATTACCGACACGCTTGTGTTGATGTGGTTTAGTAATTGACAGGAATTTGCATTGAACGAAAGTGACGCAGCATGCAGGAGATAATGAGCTGTATGATCCTGAGGATTTTTCTCTGTGTTGTTGATAAAAAGTCTTCAATTTTAAAAGACAAGGGACTGTTTGGAGTCCCAGTTGAATCTGGGTGCTATTTGACAAGGCTTTACTGGTTGTACACAGGTCTAGTCTGGTGACTAAAGGAGACAGGGCCTTGGCCATCAATGCCCCGAGACTCTGGATCCGCCTCTGAGGATCTCAGGTTAGCTAGCTCATTAAACAATTTTAAATCTCTTTTAAAAACCCATTTTTATATAAAGGCTTTTTTAACCCCATGAGGCCACAGCTGGGTGCACCTTTTCCAAACCCTATATTATCCTCTTTGGGCCTATGTGTTGTCTAACATATTATTTGATAACACTGGTTACAGGTTTTAGTGCTCTCATTATTTTGTCTCAGTATTTTGTTCTTTTGTTTTTTTTTTTCATTTTGTCTGTATTGTATTTTATCTGTGCTAGCACTTTGTAACTATGTTTAGAAAGATGCTATACAAGTAAAGATTATTATTATTATTATTAATAATATTTGCTATAAGTTGCTATAAGGAACCTTTAACTGGTTGTGAAGCAGTCTCAATGTAACGCTGATACTTCTATAAGATCTATGTAAGTAAATGAGAGCATCAGTGAGAAGATTGTCTATTTCTGTGTAGTTATTCTTAATGCCTGTCATCGGGTCTGATTCCCCATGAAATGCAACGAAACAGGTCCACCAGAAACTCCTTCAGCTCGGACTCCAGCAACGATCAGCCCGCCACGAACAGACCATGGATGTATAACGAGAAGGACTAGGACTATGGGGGAAGACTGTCAGACCCTACTGCAGTAGAAAAAAAGTTTTCTAAAGGGACTCTGGTGTGCTGAAACACTACCGCTTTTGTTCAACACGAAATGACAGTTCTTCATTGTAGCTTTAAATTAACTTTAATAAAGTTGGAGGGTTTTCAAGATACGGGTCAAAATCTGCGCTATAGAGGCTGTGATATCCTGAGTTTTAATACCTAGAGTGGGTCAAGCTCCAAAAACAATCAAGCTACTCCTCTGTCTTTCGATGCCTTGTAAACAATCTCGTCTTTCAACTGCTTTCTGTCACACCTGTCTCCATGCCGAAGGCTTTGACAGTCAGGATTTGGTGTCATCTCTTTCATTTCTGTGTCCCAGGCTCCTATTGCTGTGCGGCTGGCTAAAGAGGCGATGAACAGAGGCATTGAGGTACATCGTGAGTCATATATTTGATTTTTTAACGGTGGTGGTTGTGACTGAAATCTGTCTCTTCCAGGTTGACATGAACTCAGCGATGGCAATAGAGAGGATGTGTTATGCTCGGGTAAGAATGTTATTCACTTGTGATTCAGACGCAGATGATTTGTTACCCGTTAAATTTCAGTATAAGCAGTGTATTTAATTCTAGCTTGGCTTTGACGCTCACTCATCATCGGTTGTCCTGCTGTAACCCTTTAACCCTCTGTGTTCAGGTCATCCCCACGCGGGACAGACAGGAGGGAATGGCTGCCTTCATAGAGAAGAGACCCCCGCGGTACACTGGGGAATAAACTCCACTGAGCTATTGAATTTCTCTCACACAGAGCGCTCGCCATAACCTCATGTCTGGTAGACAATTAACACCCATTGATTGTGTGTGTGCATCCCAGCCAGCGTCGATACATTAGTTAAGGTCAGTGTTTGCTTTAGTGACATTCAGGATGAGACTGAATGAAGGGAGATTTTCATTTGATAAAAATTATGTCAAAAACATTTACTTTGTTAAATCACTGAAACTGAATCACTGAAAAATAAATAAAAGTTATTTTTAAAGTCTGGATTATTGTTAAAGATGCAAACTTAAAACTTCAAGTACAGTTCAAGTTTGACTTCTTAGTCAAAGAGCTAAAAAAAAAAAAAACAGAAACAAAGGCCAAACGTCAGGGAGAAGAAACAATGAATTTGTCAAAAAACAAACCTATTAATTATAAATGATTATTAAAAATCCAAAATACAAAGAATTGTTTTAAAGTTTCTAAATATCTGATGCAATATTCACAGGAAATAGTCTGCTCAAAATTCATCCAAATTGCTTGTTTTACACAAACTTCCTGCAGTTATTCCATTCACTATTTTTGTTTATTGTACAATTTATTAGTTGTTCTGTACTGTTATTGAATATGAAATATCCATGAGATGTCAGTCAGTCAGGGGTAGTCGGCTCACTCAGTGATAAAAAGAGGAGCCCTTAAGGAAAAAGGTTGGGAACCACTGGCTTAAATCACACCTTCAATACTCAATATGAATCTCATCTTTGGAATAAAAAGGCAACACACTCGTGTCATGTCCAGTTTCTGGGAATGTACATTCTTTATTTCCAATCTTGAAATCATGACAAGACAGTATTTTGACCTTTCTGTCTTCCATCTCGAGTTAAACTCTTGTGAAAAATGAAAACTGGCCTTCATCCAAAGTGATCAACGAAACAATCAGGAGCAACAGAAAACAAAAAAACAATACAAAACCAGACTCTGTGTAATCTGCTGCTGTTAAAGCTGATGAGGACACATGCACGATTAGCAAGCTCATACAACTGATTTACAGAAAACAATAAGGCCTTAAATCACTGAGCAGAGGAGGTGATGTGTGTTTCGCTGACAGCTGTTTAGGCGTACCGTTTAGTAGCCCAGTATATTCTTTATTTCCATTAAAACACAGATCATCTTGTGACTTGGCACTGTTTATTTCTGCTGAAATCAAAATCCAGTTCGCCTCAAAAACAGGGATATGCATCGATACTGGCTTAAATAGCTGGATCAGTTACTGGTGACTATGGAGCCGATCTATTCAGTTCAGTTCTATCTTTACTACTCACACTGGGGACTAGGATTTTAAATCCAGTTTGAGCTTTGACCAATTTGCTGCTGCACACTTGAATTGTAATTCCTGTAAATTTTGTGGTTATTTTGCATCCCTGTGGATGTTTTGCGTCTCTTTGCAGTTCAATGAGGCATACAGCTTATTCATGTAATACCGGTACTGGATCGGTACTCTGTATCACCCGATACCCAAAGCCCAAGGTATCCCGTTATCGTTATTAGGACTGAAAATTTCAGATCGGTGCATCCCTACTCCAAAATAAAAATAGTTTCAGGGGTTTGACAGCAGTTTGTAGGAGCAACATTAGTTCTGATTGCATAGAAAATAATGAGAACCAGGACCTCAGGTGGAAAAAGGAGAATGTGGGCGTCAGGGTCAGCTGCTACAGCAGATGGCGGCTTCTCTGGACAATGGAAGTGTACCTGGTAAACTGGCGTCCTGGAGGAAACTAATTTGTAGTCATTTCAGAACAGAAAAAACACTCATGAATATCTCTCTCTAGGTAAACAGTGTTTTCTCTCCATTGACATTGTTCTTAATAATATTTCTCAGGTAAACAAACAATGGAACGTAGAGTACAATAACTCCCATGCAACCAGTCCTGAACACTATTTCTCTCTCATTTTCTATTATGTACAAATTACATACACTCTTAAGATGCAGCTACTTGTACAGACATACATACACACATGCTCACACCAAAGCGCTATCTGTCTTTAAAGGTACTACAGTACATGTAATTATATACACATATTAATTGCTTTGTATTGCCATTGTGTGAATATATTGTAATGTAACTTAAAAACTGAGACATTCACAACTTTCTCTGTTGCCTTTAACAGCCTGTAGACTGATTTCTATGTAAAGGACTCCGGACGGTTTTGCTTTGTAATGTTAGCTGAGAATGGACATTACAGATAGTTACAGTGATATATGATTGTAATGCAATCACTGTTTTGGCCAATGCCCTGGATGATCGCACGCCTACAGAGTGGCAACAACAGGATGCTGACTGCAGTTCACTTAATGGCCATGAGTGTCATTAATAACAAGGATTTTCTGAAACGTATAGTACCTTTAAGACGCATTGGAAAGCACAGCGAACATACCAACCAATATATATTTATATATATATATATATATATTATATATATATATATATACACACAAGTTTCTCAAAGAGAAAACAGCTGTGACTCAAAGCACATGTCCATCCATCTTGACTATTCTGACAAAATCATTATTGCCATTTGTGACCAGAGAGGACACTTTTACGGCACCGCTGGTTTTGCCACAGATGCGACTGATTTAGGGGCCGCGAAATGTTTAGAAAGGAAAATAGACTGGAGCTTCTCAAAGACATCTCCATATTTTAGGATTTCATCTTTAATGTTTGGACATTTGAATCCACTGAGCACACCCGAGGCAAGCGTCCTGTCGCATCTAATCAAAAGGCATAAGCTGATAAAAAGACTAAATAAAGAGGAGAGCAGTGTTGAGTTCCCAGAGGCGTGGGGTTTCAGTGAGCAGCACCCTGCTATAAACAAACAAGCAGGCAGCAGCAGTACGAGCATTCAGACTCCAGCATGCGTATATCTAATGAGCTAAAATTCAGACAACCAGAGCCCACAGCAAACATACAGGAGCCGCAGGGTGTCGCAAACCCTCAGCGGAGCTTTTGGGTGTTCAATCCTAAACTGAGATTTGTATGTGTGCACTGACAGGTTGTTTTTTTTTTTTTTTTTTTTGTTTTTGGTATTAAAATCATCATGATGTCAAGACTAACAAGAGTGAGCACAGACGCAAACCTTGAGATTTCAACTTAACTGACCAACAGTTCTCATAATTTAAATTGCTTTTAACACACAAATAATTTTGTTTTGAAACAAACACAAAGAAAATAAATAAAGTTAGTGTGTGCAAAGAAATGCGTAGTGTTTGTCCTTAACGTAGAGTTTGTTTACTTGATAAAGTGTGTTTGTGCGTGGGATATGCACACACGCATACAAAATCCGCTCAGCGTACGTCGGTCAGGGAGCCTCCTTTTTCTGAAAGACAGAATGTAAAAGAATGAAAAACCTCCGGCCATTGTGACGGTATGTTCACAGCAAGCGCAAAACAAACTTTTTGCGCAGAGCGATTACATACAAGAGTTGTTGGTATCTATGTGGAAACAAGCCCCTTTTCCTCTCACATAAATGATACCGGTGGCCCAACTCGAATAAAGCAAGGCAAAATTTTGCTTTTCTCTTGATGTGGACGCGACATGAGACTGAATGACCACTAGTGTGCCAGTCTTACCTCTGTGAGGTTATTGTGGCGGCGGGCGGCGACTTGTGTGTGTTTGTGCAGGCTGGCCTGTGCGGGCTCTGTGGCGCTGCAGGCTCTCCAGAATGCTCTTAGCCAGCAGTTTGACATCTTTGTGGGTCTGTGGGTGTGAATGAACAAGCTCCAGCTGCTGCAGGCCGCCCTCCTCCAACAACATGCTGCAGTACCGAGCGGCTGCAGACACACAACATCAAATGTGTTAGCTGTTTGTTTAGGCAGGTGAATAAGGAACTGCCTGAACAGATGGCGGTCAATTATTTGTGAATGAGCTACTTTATAAAAGTAGAGCAACCATTAGTTAGCTGTATGTGCCTGTTTCTGTCTCACCGTTCTTGCTGCAGACATGCTGCATGGCCCACGCCGCCCACAGCTGGACACCAGGGGTGTGAAAGCACTCCAGGAGGGGAAAGAAGGGGTTAAATGACCTAAAGAATGAGAGACGGTAAGAATATATTTAGTATGTACTCTATGCCACATGTTCATGTTAAGGCTTTGACAGTGTATCTGTAGCTTTCTAATAGTTTGCTCTGATTCCAATTCAAAAACTCAGTATAAAGAACATTTTACAGACTTGTTTTTCAAGAAGTTCCCTTAAAATGCATTTTTTCAGTATGGTATGGAAATTAACTTGTACAGACTTGTTACATCCTTTCATAAAAGGTGGGTCCATTGTCTGTAAATCTCAAGGTTCAAATTTTGTTCAAAGTACACGTTTTAGTGTAAAAACTGATATTTTCCCAAGCCCTTCTAAAAACATTTCCCACGTGACCTGATGTACGTTTCTGCACGATGACGTTACATATACATATATCCTTATCCATAGCTTTGATGGCGGTTGGCACGCTCCTAGGTTGGAAAGGTGGAGAGGAGTACTGCCACTGAAGCTAAGCAATATACTACTGTGGATCCCAAGTTAGTTGACACGGATAACACAAAAAATCTAACCGATCGATGCAGCGGTAGACCTGCAACTCCTGTGCGAGGTGAAATAACTGGTTTTGTCAATGTAGTCTGGTAACACTGAAGACAACAATATAACGGCTTCAGTTCTGTAGCGGAACGGGCTGTCTGATGGCGAGGTAAAGCGCTGAAAATATTCTAAATATACCGCACACTTGGACTGTCCACAGCCGCTTTACCTTGCCATTATACAGCCCGTTGCCATGAGAACTGAAGCCATTATATCACTCTCTTCAATACCAGACTCCATTGGAAAAAAAAAACAGTAATTTTACCTCACAGAACATTGGAGTAAAGTTTTACATACAAGCCCACCTCAAAAAATACAAACTGATCCTTTCAGTTATTGCCACAGCTAACGTTGAATCAGCTAGCGCTAGTGTTACATTATTCATAACCTTACTGATAAGTTTACTGTGGTAATCTACGTCACTGCATTTTGCTTACGGCTGATTGGGCGTTCCCATTTGAAAACCCAGACAAGGACACAGATGGAGTTGGCCTTTAACTTGAGTCCCATGTTATAAATGCTGAATCGGGTTCTAGTCATAAATCTGTGTAATATTTGGACCAATCTGCTTTCACGTAACTGTCTTTTCTGCTTTACTATTACTGTAGAGAAGCTGCATCTCACCTGTAGGCCACCATTTCACACTCCGGTGCGGGCCACTTCATAATGACATCATGCTAGAAAGACACACAAATGCAAAAAACTCACAAACTTTTCAAAATAACTGTGTGCCGTATCTTTATGCGCTTGCGTAGATTCCTACCAGCTGCTCCAGCAGTGAGGATCGAAGCTCTGGGCTGAGCGTCCAGGCTTCCTCTCCTCGAGACGTCAGATGCGCGAGGATGCCGGCGGCGAAGTAGCTGACCTCCACCTCTGGGCTGTGCAGCAGGGTGCTGATGTGGTCCAAGAAGCCCTGCACCATCAGCTCCACGTGCAGCTCCCCGACCTCTGCTATGTTGTTCTACACAACAAAAGGTGAGAGGGGAATAATGATGTCTTAATATGGTAAATTTATTCTGTTTCTCTAAAGGGTAATGAAAAAGCAGGAAACTCACCAGCAGACCGAGAACCTTCTGTTGAATAGAGGACTCATTGGGGAAGGACTGCAGAGGAGGGTGGTGGAAACAAAACAGCAGTGAGTCAGCTCATCCCAGAGGCATACATACTTCTACAGAGCAACATACAGTGATTAACTAGTACGGTAATCTGCTCCAAGGTGTTTTCTAGGCAGCGCTACTGTTTATTTACATGTAGATATTGACATATCTGTGTACCTCTAGAACTTTGATAAACAGGTCCAGACCCTGGTTCTCAATAAAATGGCGGCAGGTTGTTGGTGATTCGTCGGTGAGGTTCCAGAGTGCACTCAGTGTAAATTTGAGGGTGGCGTCCACCATGCCCTGAGTGGCCTTCTGACGCACAATGTGGAGGAGTTGCTGCAGGAGGGAGGAAGCATGATGAAAATGTGCCTTTTTTTTAGGTAAATTAGTTAAGAGAATAGAGCCGAAATGAGAACTTTACCTTCACTATGAACAGCTCTGCTCCCAGCTGAGCCGTCTGCTCTGTGGACAGCTGGAAAAAGAACGCATTCAAGAACAACCGTAACCAGAATGCATTTATAACTGCACAAATAATATTAACTAGGGCCGTCAATCGAATTAAAATATTTAATTGTGATTAATTGTATGATGATCCATAGTTAATAAGACTTTTTTATCTGTTCAAAAGGTACTTTAAAGGGAGGCTTGTCAAGTATCTAAAACTCTTGACACAGAAGTGGGCAAACATACTGCTTACAAATGTATGTATATATTTATTATTGGAAATCAATTAACAACACAAAACAATGACAAATAAAAAAAAAAACACAACACAAACATATACCTTCGCAGCCAGTATGGAGATGATAGCCACAGCCATCCTCTGCATGTTCTGGTCTTCATGGTTGCAGAGCCACTGCATCACTAGTTTGGCAGCTTCAAACCTGAAACACAGGGACAGGAAGGAAACATTTCTACTGTACACACAGTACACCTTTGACAGATTTGGTTTTATGTTGTGACAGCTAAATTATTTGGTATCTATTTTGGTATCCTGCTTTGCCTCCACTGACGCCACATTTCCAGTTTCAATCTTTCGTACATTTGGTACTTCTTAAAGGGCCAGTGTGTAGCATTTAGGGAGATGTATTAGCAGAAATGGAATAAAATAAGAACAATGTTTATTAACGTGTAATCACCTGAAACTAAGAATCGTTGTGTTTTCGTTAGCTTAGTTTATCTACATATGGAGTGGGTCCTCTTCACCGAGTCCACCATGTTTCTACAGTAGCCCAGAACGGAAAAAGTAAACACTGGTTCTAGAGAGAACCTTTAGCATTTTTACTTTAACTGAAGACCACTGTAGTTCTCTGACATGCTTGTGAAACTGCGGTAACGTGAGCCGCAGAGTGTAAAACCACGACACCACCAGCCACCATCTGACCTCCACTGCTCTTGTTAGTGTTATTATGGTATGGATGGCTTTGCGGGCTGCACGGTGGTATAGTGGTTAGCGCTGTCGCCTCACAGCAAGAGGGTCGCAGGTTCGATTCCAGCTTGCGGCTCTTCTGTGTGGAGTTTGCATGTTCTCCCCGTGTCAGCGTGGGTTTTCTCCGGGTACTCCGGCTTCCTCCCACCATCCACAGACATGCTGTTTAGGTTAATTGATTACTCTAAATTGCCCGTAGGTGTGGATGTGAGCGTGAATGGTTGTCTGTCTATATGTTGTTTGTCTCTATGTGCCCTGCGATGGACTGGCGACCTGTCCAGGCTGAACCCCGCCTTCGCCCAATGCCAGCTGGGATCGGCTCCAGCCCCCCCGCGACCCCTAACGGGATAAGCGGCTGACGATGGATGGATGGCTTTGCACTCAGCGACTCGCGTTACTGCAGTCTTGGAAAGGGAGGAGTGAGTGGAGGGGCCTTAATCCTACATACTGTCCCTTTCAATGTCTTTGTGCTCATTTCAAACACATGTACATGTTAAAATGCTATTATAATGCTACAGTAAAGCCTCACCTGTTGAATGGAACCTCCTGTAAAATGCGATCACTGCACAGAGACAGCAGGCAATTTTTCTGCAGCTGCAGACACAGAAACCAAAACGAGCATCAGTCCAAAAGCTGAACAACAGCTGACAGCAATGACCTCACACACCTTTCTCTCCTTATCACTTGTGTGTTTTGTTATACAGGCCCAGTAAAATCTTTATTCACGTCTGAGTTGGTACTTTGGAAACATAACTGTGAAAAGTCAACATTATATTTTCTGTTCTCATTATGCCCATTTTAATGAGTCACATTTACTGTATGAATTATTTGAAAACACTATTCAGGAAATGCATCTGGCATAAAACTGGCATGTGTCACTTTCCACAATGACTAATCCAAAATGCACTCGCCCACCTCTGATTCAGATCCCTTCATTTGGTGACAGTGGTTACACTGATTTTAGTGTTTCATTAATGGTTAACAAAGCACATTGGTCTTGCATTGTACTACGTTTTCTATTTGCTGGACAAAAAAAGGAAGCTTGTGTTTGGCTGTGGAAAATTCCCCAACACATCTGAATTTCCAGGGTGTCACAATGCACTCAGATTGCATAATTTTTTTCCCCGTCTCTCAGATATTTCCTACACTCTGGATCACACACTACATACGTTAGCATGTACTGCAGACTGCCCAGCACAGTAATGATTGAAGCTACCTGTTGATGGTTGGGAAACGTCCTCATGGCCTCCAGTAGAAGCTGAGTGACGGTACTCAACAGTCGCACTGGCATTCCTGCCGCCAGGTCCTGCTTGGTCAGGTTGAACACGCAGGCGCTGGCTGCCAGCTGGACGTTCAGAGTGGCAGGGTGATTCTTCATACCCAAAACTACCAGCTAGAAAAAAAAAAAAAAAAAAAAACAAGGGGAGGAAGTAATATTGTGTTAAGCGAGACAGATGAGGAACTCAAAGTGCAGAAATTGAGTTTGAGTGTATGACTGTGATATTATAATCTAAAGGAGGAATGTGACACTTACTTGTCAGATAAATATGTGATTAGGATATACCATATGTACTGCTTAAGCATGATAAAACAATATTCTACATTACATAATAAGTACAATAGTGAGGGTTGACCTTGAGGATGTCGGGCCTCGGTTTCTCCATCACATGGGTCAGGCTGAACAGATGAAACAGAGCTTCCCTCACGAAACCTTCCCGCTCACTGTAGCGACGCAGAGCCTCACAGATCTGGGTCTCGTAGGCTTCTCCTGTCACCTGTTTACACACAAGAGACCGTTTACTGTAGCGTACCTGAATTTCTATGTTGCCAGTGTTAATGTACACACGTCTATGCTTACCTTTAGGGTTCCTTCTCCAGAGAGGAATTCAGAGAATCCAGCATCTGTAGCCAGAAGTCCCACAAAGGTCATCCCTGGTCGCTCCTCAACAAATGCCTTAACAGCTGCATCTGTGACCTGCAATGTTCACACATGTAAGAAATGACAACATGAATCTATAACTTGTATCTTTGCAGTCTAACTCAAACGCATAGAGACGAATATAAACACCTGTTTCCTCCCCGACACATCCAGGGAAACGAGAGCGGGCAGGATCCCTGGCTGGCCAAGCAGTTGACGAGCCACGTCAGAGGTAAACTGCTTGTCATCACTGATGTCCAGATGCTGTTTCACACAAACACACAATTTTTAGTAAAAAAAAACAAACAAGCTGTGGCTGTGAAATCATAGCATAACTCAATCAAATCAAAGAGGTTTAAGGGAAGAGTGTGTAGGATCTGGCGGTATCTAGCAGTGAGGTTGTAGCTTACAACTTCTCCCGTGTGCCAAGTGTGTAGAATTGCTACGATGGCTGACACAAATACATGAGCGCCAGTTGTTATAAGAGTAGAGTGGTTAAGGCCCTGACACACCGAGCCAACGGTCGGCCGTCAGACAGTTCGGGGCCATCAGTGAACGTCTGTCAGCCTAGTTTTTGCGGTGTGTCCCACATCGGCTCTAGTCTGTCTGTGTCTGAGAATTTTTGGCCAATTTGGCCAAGCAGAGAGAGAGAGCGGCAGCGACGGGAGCGAGTAACATTATTGACTCTGACCCAAGCAGGAAAAGCTAACAGTGTTTGGTTTGTCCGTTCTGGGCTACTGTAGAAAACATACAACATGGTGGATTCCATGATGTAGATATAAACAGCTCGTTCTAAGGTAATGAAAACACAGCAATTTATTTCCAGGTGATTACACAGAAAAGAAAACATTTATTAATATTATATTCCATTTCTGCCAATAGATCCCCCTACTTGTTACACACTGGTCCTTTCATTGTTGACACACAAAGCTCAGCTCCATCCCTCCACTGACCTGCAGTACATCCAGCTGGCCTATGACTCCCAGCAGCTGAGCCGTGGTCATCTCCAGCCTCTTCAGCTGGTGCAGTGTTAGTGAGCGCAGGCGCTCCTTCAGGCCCAGCAGCGGGCTCAGGTTGGTGACAGAGGTGTTGGAGAGATCGAGGCTCTCCAGCCGAGGCAGGGAACACACGTCGACAAGTCCGGAGTCATAGAAGTCCACATTGGCTAGCGAGAGGGAGCGGAGGCCCTGGAGGGAGCTGAAGCGATACCGGATTGGTTCCTCCAGAGAGGACATGGTGAGACCGGTTAAGACAAGTCGCTGGAGGGACTCCTACAGGATGTTTAAGGAAAAAAACTATAAGTTTCAATTCTTTTAATATCAAGGGAGCAAAGAGTCTTTTTTTAAATTCACTCTCACATTACCTGACAATATTTATTGGTGGCCAGCCCCTGTAGAATATCAGTGATAGTGAGGTCTGCGTTGACCCTGGCAGCGTCCAGCTCCAACAGTCTGTGAGAGCAGAGGGCTTTCTGGAAGGCCTCGGCAGAGATTCGAGCTGTGCGGATGCAGGCTCGCCTCAGCCGCAGGTATTCGCAGTTCCGAAATACACCCACTGTGCTGTCATTCAACAGACCTGTTCAACGGGTTCAACAGGCGATTTAACAGTGCAAAAAATGAAATCTTAAACTGTAGTGATTTTGTAGGCTCTGAGGATAAGATAAGATAAGATAAGATATTCCTTTATTGGTCCCACAGTGGGGAAATTCACAAACAGCTCTATTCAGGAGTGTCTTTAAAGGAGATCTATGCCCATTTTCAAAATTCATACAGGTTATTCCTATGGTCTGAGACAAAAATATTAGTAAACATGAACAACTCTTCGTTGTGTGTAGTTAGGGTGTAGTTTGTTCATAGCCTGGCGTTGTTTTTTTTTACTTCTGGTGATTGCATTTACACTTCAAAAATCATAAAAGTGGTGTTAATTTGTGAAGATTATCTTGCTGAACAAAAAGTGAGATGCCAACCTTACACCAAAAAGATTTTTCAGGCAATGTCATTGTCACAGACATATTTCCAACACTGGAATAAAATCACAAGTTTTGCTAGAGTCCAGAGTGCGACGCACTCCCATGATCTCAATCGTTTAATGTAAGATGGTTATAAATTATCATAAAGAGTTTATTTTCTGCAATAATCCGAAATCCAATGAAAAAATCCCTTAGGCTTTTTGTTGCGAGAGCCCATCTATTCTAACTTCCTGGTTTGCCTACAAAATACTTCATCCCTTCACCACTTGACTGTCTATGGAGCAGCTCCAGGCTTTATATCTGATAACACCACAAGTTTGTCTGGTTTCTGGCTTTGGGAGAGTAGCTCATGTGCACAAATATTGACTGAACTTTCCTAGACCATGGAAATAACACTTCTTAATTTAAATGCTGTTCCCCTTTAAAGGTCCAGCTTTTACCTTCAATGGCCATCTTGGCCAGCAGCTGGTCCGCCAGCTCCTGTGGGAACAGTATAGCCTCTCTGAAGCACAGGGAGCCATCAGGGCGCTTCACACAGAAACAATCCAGATTTTGGCTCACATGGGTCAGGCACAAGTCTGTCAGAGCCGGTGGAGATGCTTCATCCTGAAAAACAAAAAGGGGATGTTTGTTGAGTTAAGCACAGCAGCCCATTCAATTTCACTGGACAGCATGTGTAAGAGTATGTCAGGAGCCAGTCGGCTACTTGGAGAGGTTAAACGTGCTATTGATAACAGTCAGCCGATGTTGCATTCTCCTTCCCCCTTTCCATAGCATTTACTTCAAAACAAGTCACTGCCTGACACTTACCATCAGACATTTATCTGTTTTTTTTCCACACTAACCAACAACGCAGAGATACCCCGTCATACCAACATTGTTTTACTACTGACTCACAAGCCTTATGAGAAGTGGGACCCAAACATCAGAGATCTTTTAAAATGGTTAATTCACAATCATGTTTACGGAAAATATTTCAGGAAACACCACACTTTTGTTTGGCACCTTTCTAAAAGCTCTGTGAATATATTTGTCTACGTGTCTAATTGGCTCTTTATAGCTTGGTCTGCTAGGTCACTGCAGTGAGTTTGATGCATACAGTATGTGTGAGATAAGGGTTGTCTTGCTGGCTGTATATGAGGTTATATGTGTCACTTAATGTGTAAATATGCTTTATATTTTGTGCCTTCATTGTACATGTAGGATTAGCATTTAAATGTGTGATTCGGCATAAGTTGCACAAGTCTTACAAGTTCATACCTGAATAAAGATTCAATAATTCAATTTCAATGCATGTTATGTAATAGTTAATTGTAGTGTCATGTCTGTTATTATCTGTTCTTTTAGAAACCACATTCAAGTGTAAACAGCCAGCAACACATAATGTCATATACCATCATTTTAAGGGCTGTCATCAGAAAATGTGACCCCACTATACCAATCGTTTACTTTTCAGTTAAAGTTTTGTGAATCCATCCATCCATCCATCTGCAACCGCTTATCCTGTTAGGGGTCAGAACCGATCCCAGCTGGCATTGGGTGAAGGCGGGGTTCACCCTGGACAGGTCACCCGTCCATCGCAGGGCAAATAGAAACAAACAACCATTCACACTCAAATCCACACCTACGGGCAATTTAGAGTCATCAATTAACCTGCATGTCTGTGGACTGTGGGAGGAAGCCGGAGAACCCGGAGAAAACCCACGCTAACACGGGGAGAACATGCAAACTCCACACAGAATTAACGTACATTTATTTATATTTTTGACCAGTGTACTTTCGTGTGTTTTCTGTTACACATTTAGCTCATTTATTATACAGGCACGGAGGGGTCACATTCTCTAGGGACATGTCAGAAATGGTGACCTCATATGTCGCTGTGGTCACAGATTTCGGTGTAACACCTACAAAGCCTTCTAGTAAATAACAATGAACCTTTGCCGCATTTTCTCGTGTATTCTCGCCAATACACCACAGTGATTATAAACTCCACAACTAGTGACATTTGTCAGGTTTCAAAACCTAACGACCGGTGATGCATTGCACTGTAGATGCATTTAATGTTGTTTGTTAATATGCGGCGTAAAGACAGAGCACACACAAATACGCCACACAGATTTACCTGAAGGTAAAATTGAAACTCACCGTGTTAAGGAAATTACAGGCCATGATTTTTTAAAATGTAATTATAGCTTATGTAAATGAGACTGGTGTCTTGTCCACTATGTAAAAAATAAAGCTTAGCTTGTTAGCCGTCGAGCTAGCTAGCTCGCCTCCGTTGTGGAAAATCGCTCTCCGTGCAAAAATGTCGAAAGCTGTCTGCTGTGGCGGAATTCATGTTTAAAATATATCGATTAATCACGGTAGCGATCGACGATCCGAATAACGAAACCACGACGGGAACGTGGTTTTAACAGCCAGCAGTTAGGTCTATTTTTGACTAACGTTAGACATAAACAAAAGGTCACGACACCGGAAGTACATTAGCGAAGGGGGGCTGGACTACGGAAGCCTGTTGGGGAAACCAGGAAGTGACCAGGAGACAGGAGCGGACACGCGTGATTATCCGCTGTTTTCTAAGGAAACGGTTTTATAAGTAATTATAGTGCGCTTTCATAGCAACTTTGCAATTAACGGTAATCACATCTCTTAGTATTTTTAATCTAAGAAAACGCTTTCGCAACACGGCTCAATAATTAGCTCATTCACCAAGGTCACAAGTACTAGTGGATGTAGTGGGAGCTAAACCTTCAGCACACGAGATTATAGGAAAGTTAAAAGCCACAACTGCAAGAAATATGGCTGGACTTATAAACTTCGAAGATGAGAATGAAGTCAAGCAGTTTTTGGACAATTTGGGAGTGGAGTACAGCTTTCAGTGCTACAAAGAAAAGGATCCTGAAGGTGCTTTTTATGTTTTCAGAGAAACGACAGCTAATATCCATGTAGACACACCTGTTTCTGTTTCGTGTATTTATTTGTGGCAATGATGGGATGTAGTTAAAAACATTTATTTAAGCACTATACTTCAGTACACTTTTGTCATACCTATACTTTACCTGAGCATTTCCATTTTACACTACTTAATGCTTCAATTTCACTATATTTCATGGGAAATATTGTACTTTTTACTCCATTGCATTCTTTTGATATATATTTACTAGTTATATTTTACATTTAAAACACATATAATGTGATGCAGTACTATACTAATAATCTACCCAGTACTAGTACACAAAATATCTAAACTTGTCTCCACATTGACATTAAATTGCTTTTGCAAGTATTTGATTAAAACCAGAATAATATAATATTCATTCGGCATAATGAGTAATTTTACTTTTGATATTTTAATAACATTTTGCTGATAATTCTTCTGTACTTTTTGAATTCAGGCCTTTTTCTTGTAACACAGTATTTTGAGACTGTGGTATAAAGCATCTGAGTACTTCCTCCACTTCTGGTATGTGTGGATGTAAAGTATTTTCTTGTTTCTATTTCAGTCTAAAATAGAAAATAAAAGTCTTCCTGTGGACAGGTGAATTGTCATTTTGCTACCAACATTACGCACAGTGAATCTGGTCCTTGTGCATAAATGTAAGTTACAATTTTAATGCTGCTGGGATGTCCATATCAACTAAACTAAACAGAACTAAACGCTTAGATTACTGTAATTGTTTAATTTGTATTAGTGATGTTTGCCTCATCACTTATTCTTGTGCCATGTTCTTCTTCTCAGGGTGCCAAAGGCTCTCAGACTACTTTGAAGGAGTAAAGAAAAACTATGAAGCTGCAGCACAAGTACTCAAACACAACTGTGAGACAAATGGACACGGAGAGAGCTGCTATAAACTGGGGGCGTACCATGTCACAGGCAAAGGTAAAACAGCAATGTGGCTTATTGCATTCCTTCTTTTACGCCCTCTGATGCTTGTGGTCATACTGCACTGTGTAACACAAATATGGTATTAATACTATAACAGCAAGTATTACGCAAAGTACAATGTGCTTCTTAATCTACTACATTTATAGCTGTGTTGAAGTCACCGGTAACATGGCAAGTATATGAAAATAAAATAAAGTATAATGCTTTCTTAGAATTTTCCAACAGTATCTGGGATAGTAAAGAACTGGACCAAAAATCTGTTTTAGTTTGTTTAAATCAGTAGCTGGTTAATTGATTGTAAAAATAAATAAATACTGTAAATAAATAATTGTTTTCAGGTTAAAATGCCAAACTTTTGCTGTTTAGTACTTTTTTCTTTCCTTCATATGATTGTAAACACATTTAGAGTTTTACTTTTTGGGCTTTTGTAATTTGTCTGTGGGATTTTATTCATTTTATTTCTGACATTTTGTTGCTAAGAATTTAGTTTAAAAATGATTTATATTGCAGTGATTGTTTATGTGTGAACAAATCAATATTGAATTCCTCAGATAGTGATACCCGCATTAGGGCTGCACAGTTAATCAAATATTAATCATGATTTTGGCATCCCACAATTATCATCAAACATTTCGCTCACATATCTGGAGGTCAAAGTTCAAGGGACCCATTTGAATATGGCCATGACAGTTTTTCCTCACCAAAATTTAGTATAACTTTGGAGTATTACTTAACCTCCTTTTTGACAAGCTAGTATGACATTGTTGGTACTGATGAATTTCTTAGGTTTTCTGGTTTTATAGATGCCAGTTTCATCATTCTAGCTCAAAATCTGAACCTGCAAGTTGTGTTCATGCATTAAAGAAGTTGTGGCATTAAAACAAATTTGCATTAACGTGTTATTATCTTGTTAACTTTGACAGCCCTGATGTCAGACAAAACCAAAAAATACACTGACTTCAGGTAAAGAGGAGCCTTATTTTAAGTCTTATTTTGATGGAAAGATTAGTTAATTAGCAGAAATGTAGAACAACATGGAAGAAAAAAAAAAATCAATGAATAATCATGATAAATAATTATCTCCATATTGATCAATACTTGTGATTATCACTTTGGTCATAACCATGCAGCTTTAACCTGCAGTACTTCTTATGGTGTATTTTAAAGGTATGTCTTCTTTTTATTCAAGTGAGGATTTGATTTCGTCCCTCCAGGCGGAGTGACAGAGTGTCTGAAAACAGCCTACTCCTGCTTTATGCGCTCCTGTAATGCCAAAGGGAAGAAGTCTATAGACGCCTGCCATAACGTCGGTCTGTTGGCCCACGATGGACGAGCTAATGAGGAAGGACCTGACCTCACAGTGGCTCGGCAGTACTATGAGAAGGCCTGCGCTGGTGGCTTCGCTCCTTCCTGTTTTAATCTAAGTGCTTTGTACATTGAGGGCAACTCCAAAGGACTGGCGCCAGATATGAATCAGGCTTTAAAGTACGCTAACAGGGCCTGTGAGCTGGGACACGTGTGGGGCTGCGCCAACGCGAGTCGTATGTACCGACTCGGGGACGGCACAGAGAAGGATGAGAAGAAAGCGGAGGAGCTGAAGAATCGAGCTAGAGAGCTGCACGGTTTAGAGAAGGAAAGGCAGCTCAAATTTGGGGAGTGAACGTGACACTTGATCAAATTAAATGGACGTGTTTACCTCATTTACAGTGTGTCCACAGTCAAATTCAGGGAGCTGTATTTACTTATTATTTCAGCCACATGTATAGATGATGTAAATGTAAAAGCAATAAATGAAACATGATTCATGTACAGTAGTTGATTATTAATAATGCCTTTTCAAGTCAAGTCAAATTTATTTCTAAAATACATTTAAAACATGAGCTGACAAAGTGCTTTTCCCGGCCAATGCAAGCATACTTTGGGGGGCGGCAGTAGTTCAGTCCGTAGGCACTTGGTTTAGGGATTGGAGGGTCACCGGTTCAAGTCCCAACATGGACCAAGACCAACTGGTTGCTGGAGAGGTGCCAGTTTACCTCTTGGGCACTGCCGAGGTGCCCCTGAGCAAGGCACTAAACCCCCAACTGCTCGGGGCGCTTGTCAGGAGCAGCCCCCTCACTCTGACATCTCTCCATTAATGCATGTATGTGTACTGTGTGAAATTAACAACAGAGTGTAAAAAACTGAATTTCCCTACAGGGATTAATAAAGGTTCTTATCTTATCTTATCTTATCTTATCTTTATAGACACAGGCAGAATAAAAACAGGTCAACAGAGCAGGCAACAAAATCACACATATATACAAACTGGGACCGAGATAAAATCTATTTGTAATAGACTGCTTAAAGCATTAAAAACAGCCAAATGGTATTCACAATACAGGTACGTTCAAAGGCGAAAGAAAGAGCTTTGCTTTGAAAGATTTTCAAGAGGGGGCAGATGTGATGTGGTGGAGCAATTTGTTCCACAAACTGAGGCCTGCAACTGAGAGGACGTGGTCGCCACCGAGCTTCCACCGAGCTTCCACCAAGCCCAGGGAACGACCAGAATAGACTGGTCAGAAGACCTAGCTGGGGTATAGGGAGTTAAAAGGGCAGATGGGTATGAGGGAGCTGATTCATGAGGTGCTTTATAGACAGATAATGAAGTCTTAAAATGAGTTCGAGAAGCGAGTACAGGGGAAACATGGGAGGGAGTTACAGTAATGAGTGGTAATAAAAATATGGATTACTTTTTCAGTGTTGGAAAGATGAAAAGGGTGTAAAGTATTTTTGTTTTAATTTAAAAAAAAAAAAAAAAAAATTTTATATTTTTAAAAATATAGAGGAGAAAAAAAAAAAAAGAAAAAAAAGGAAAAAAAAAAAAAAAAAAAAAAAAAAAAAAAATTAAAAAAAAATTTTTTAAAAAAAAAAAAAAAAAAAAAAAAAAAAAAAAAAAAAAAAAAAAAAATATAATAAAAAAAAATTTTTTTTTTATTTTTTTTTTTTAAAAAAAAATTTATAAAAAATAAAAAAAAAGAAAAAAAAGGGAGGGAGAAAGAGGGGTTTTGTTAATATAAAAAAAAAAAAAAAAAAAAAAAATTTTTTTAAAAAAAAAAAAAAAAAATAATAAAAAAAAAAAATAAAAAAAAAAAAAAAAAAAAAAAAAAAAAAAAAAAAAAAAAAAAAAAAAAAAAAAAAAAAAAAAAAAAAAAACAAAAAAAAAAAAAAAAATTATAAAAAAAAAAAAAAAAAAAAAAAAAAAAAAAAAAAAAAAAAAATTTTATAGCGTGTTTTTTTTATATTATATTATTATATTTTATTATAAAATTTATTTTATTTAATAATAAAAAAAAATAAAAATATATATTTTTTTATTTTTTAAAAAAAAAAAAAAAAAAAAAAAAAAAAAAAAAAAAAAAAAAAAAAAAAAAAAAAAAGTAGGCCTAAATGTACTTAGTTACATTAGTTACATACTTAGTTACCACTGAACTCCGTGTAATACTGGGTAGTTTTACTGTCACTGGTGCGGCCACTACTGCGGTTTGACCAGTAGATGGAGCCACAATCAAACACACGAACTTTGCGCCCTTTTTAAATCTCACCTGGCGCCGCTTCATCCCGAGGTCCCAACAATCAACATCATCTGTCAACACTAGAACCGACACCGTATCAGCAACCTGTGGTTAACGTAGACGCTGACTTTGGCTGTCTGTGTAGAGCAGTGGGCCGATGTGTGGAGGAGGATGATGGGCGGACCGGTCCGCTTCGGCTCTAGCTCCGCCCGCTAGCCGTGCGTCTCCTCAGCCCTCATTCAAAACAGAGCACAGCTGTTGCGAGAGGCGCATCGTCGCGTCCTGAGCGTTAGCCTCAAAACCTGTTAGCTGTGTGCTGCAGTTGGTCTCTGAATGTACCCGCTGGAATATCAACAGAAGCAAGAAGAAAACGGCGCACTTCGGTGAGTCTCAGAGCACCACGAGGCAAAGTTTGTTATCGTTTGAGACATCGTTTACCTCCCCCGGGCGTCGAGGTAGCTAGCTAACGTTATACCCCATCGAAACGGGTCGGATGTGTTTGTTTTTATATGCGGGTTGCCCCGTTATTATCAAAGTAGATCGGCATCCATCAGGAGGAGGAGACGCGAGAGACACCACGTCCTGGTTGTTTGTAACGCAGACTCCCTGAAGCTGGGCGGTTTATTTTAGCCATTAGTCCGGTTTTCTTCTCCACCCACGTGAAGACAACAGTCTCCCCACCACACACAGACAAGCACCACCGAGGGACTTTGATATAATGCTAATAATAAATCATGCGCTCCCTTACCAAAGCTAAGTAAGCTAACGAATCAAGCTAGCAACATGCTAATGTGGACACCTTTTTGAGAAGTGGGAGTCGGTGAGTTAGCATTTTAGCGGTTCCTCGCTTTACTTTGTTTACTTTAGTCGCGACACAGTTGGCTCCTGTGTAGGTGGACGGGGGACGTTATGTACCGTTTGTGCTGTTAGCCCGACAGCCACAACTGCACCTACAGCAGGCAGGCAGGCAGGCGCTGTGCTCCGGGTAGCTCATTGGCGGTGAACCCCCTGCACAGTTGCTCTCCGGGGAGTGCTTTGGGTGTGGCGTGGGTTCACCCACGAACAATGCTGTGCACAGCCTATCTTGTCTCAGCCAGAGCATGTCTGACTTGGAGAATAAGCACGAAGAGGAGTCGTGAGGGTGTTTTGAGTGTGGGCAAGGGTCGTGACAATCAATATATTAGGAATTAAACTTGGAGAGCACGAGGAGCTGGAGAGGTTCCCTCCAAGATCAGCTGTTTGTGTTCCTCTAGTAAAACAGTGTTATCGCACCAACGACGCTCCTGATTACAGCCTGATTACTGTCCCCTCATCTGATCTGTATTGTTGAGTTGAAGTGAGAGATAGTTATCATTCCTGATGAAGTCAAATGTAGTGAAGTAAAAGTTGAAATACCATAGTCTCAGAATATTTTCTTACAACTAAAAGCAGCAAAATGTATGGTACATGGGACACCTGCACTACCAGATGTATAGTTTATGTTTAGATCTATATGTTTTTAATGTAAAAAGATAAGTGTCTAATAGATATACAGTAGTGCAATAAAAACACAATATTTCTCTCTGAGATGCAGTAGAATAGAAGTAGAAAGTAGCATAACATTTAGTTTGCTGCTGTAAAAAGTAGAAATATTTCCCTCTGAAACGTAGTGGAGTAGGGGTATAAAGTACTATGGAAATACTCTAGTAATTATAGATTATCGCTATCAAATATAAGTAAGAGCATTTTAATGTTGTAGTTTGTCAACATGGAGCCAATTTTATATAATTTGTATACTACTGGGTTGATGAGTAGCCTATAATATTGTATCATGTCACGTTTTTATTATTATTTTTGCTTTTTGGTAAATTCCTAAAAGCACATACAGACCCAAAAATGATTAATCTGTAACTAAGTACATTTATCAATAACGATCAGTTGAAATGAATGATTGTAATCGATTCCAAAAAGCACATACAGACCCAACAATGATCAATCTTTAGGCTGCATCTCGGATGTTATATCCAGTGGTGGAATGTAACTAAGTAAATTTACTAAAGTGCTGTATTTAAGTACAATTATGAGGTACTTGTACTTAACTTAAGTATTTCAATTTTATGCTACTTTCTGCTTTTACTCCACTACATCTCAGAGGGAAAAGTTGTACTTTTTACTGGACATTTATTTGACACTATAGTAGTTATTTTTTTACATTAAAAAACATGCTTATATAAATTGAAACCGTACTATACCAGTCTATCCATCTAATTTACCCAGTACTGGGGCGACTGTGGCTCAGACGTAGGGCAGGTTGTTGATCCCTGGCTGCTCCGGTCACGTGCCGATGTGTCCTTGAGCAAGACACTTAACCCCAAAGTGCTCCCAAAGGCTTAGCCATTGGTGTATGAATAAGTATTTAGATTCCATCCTAATGGGCAAAGGTGGTACCTTGCATGGCAGCCTCAACCATCAGTGTATGAATGTGCATGAATGGCTGAATGCTGACACGCAGTGTAAAGCGCTTTGAGTGGTTGGAAGACTAGAAAAGTCCATTTACCATTTACCAAAGTATATAAAATTGACTCCACATCGACAAACTACACTAAAATGCTTTCATCACCCTTTTAAATTACTTGTTTACATTTTATGTTACTTTATACTTTACTCCTAATATTGTATGTTTTACTCCACTATATTTATTTGACAGGCTTAGTAAATAGGGGATGCACCGCTCTGACTTTTTCAGTCCTGATACCGATAGCGATACTTGGGCTTTGGGTATCAGGTGACACCGAATACCAATCCAATACCAGTGTTTTATTAATAATCTGTATGCCTCGCTGTGTGGAAGTGACTGAGATCGCACTTTTATATGTAAGGAAACAGCAGACTTTCTTAACTTTGTAAAACTTAATATAACAAATGAATACATAATAATTGTTATTGAAATAATAAATTGTACACCTGCAACTTGGTAAATGATCAGGAATTATAATTTATGTGTAAACCTGTTTGCCTCCTTCAATATAATTTGATTTGTTGATCAATAACGATCAGTTGAAATGAGTGATTAATTTATTCCAAAAAGCACATACAGACCCAACATTTAGCAATCTGAGTAACTAAGTTAATTTACTCAGTTATTGTACTTAAGTACAATTCTGAGGTACTTGTACTTTATGTGACTATTTGTGCTACTTTCTACTTCTATTCCACTACATTTCAGAGGGAGATATCATATTTTTACTGGATATTTATTTGACACTTGCATGTAGTTTCTATAGTAGTTATTTGTTATTATTTATTATTTTTACATACAAACTTTGCTTATATGAATGAGACAGTACTACACCAATCTACCCAGTTTACAGAGTATATAAATCTGGCTCCACATTGATGAACTACAACTTTAAAATGCTTTTATGACCCCTTTAAATTTTTACTCCACTACATTTATTTGACAGCTTTAGCTTAATTTTAACAGGTTATTTTGCATCAAGCAAATCCAGACAAAGAACCATCTGTGATGTATTACCACAGTTTGCCCAGCAGTATATAAAGTACTTAAACTTAGCTCCACCTTTAACAGCTGCAACATTAAAGTGATGAACACATTAATGCATCAATAATTATAATGCAGTAATATATATGATAGACTGAAATGGGCCATTCTGCATAATGAGTACTTTTAATTTTGAAACTTTAAGTATATTTTGATGCTACTACTATTGTACAACTTTGAATGCAGGACTTCTACTTGTAAAGTATTTTTACACTGTAGTATTTCTACTTTTACTTAAGTAAAAGGTCTTAATACTTCTTCCACCACTACTGAGGCAAAGGCATGTTGACCATTTAATGTCAAATTAATGTGTGGCAATGGTGGCCTGACATGGTCTATCACAATTGAGCTGTATAACCATGTTTTGTCTGTTATTGTTATTCCCTTAGTTGGTGGGAATATCTACAGATATGTTCATATACTGGGAGCACACACTTGAGTGGGCTAGCTCTATTAGATGTCAAACAGAATTAGCCTTTTCTCTATTAGGCCGCCTTTTTTTCTTAAACAAAGCCTCCCTCTGCTCAACGCTCGGCCTCCTATCTAACACAGTGTCAGTGTCCTGCGTGACGCTCGCTCCCCGTTTTAAAAGGACTCTGAGGAATGTTCCATATCGATATTTAGTATGGCTGTGTGGAGCTGCTGTTCTCAACGCTTAACATATGACCCAGAGGTTACTGGTCCAGACTCATGACTGGCATGCCTTTTACAGTGCTGTGGTGTCGTGTTATGCAGTAAAGACTGAAACAATCTCATTTGGCTTCAGCAGACATCTTTAACAGTAAAATAAACACAGAATCTATCTATTCTAGGGCTGTATTTAGGTGTAGGGCTTTATCTATCTATCTATCTATCTATCTATCTATCTAACACCCTATTTATTTGTTTGTTTGTTTGTTTATTTGAAATCAGTTAACATAAAGCAATGACAGATATTGTCCAGAAACCCTCACAGGTTCAGCATTTAGCATAAAAATATGCTTAAATCATAACATGGAAAACTGCAGCCCAACAGGCAACAACAGCTGTCAGAGTGCTGACTTGACTATGACTTGATCCAAACTGACTGGGATTATCATAAAGTGGGCATGTCTGTAAAGGAGAGACTCGTGGGTACCCATAGACCCCTTTTATTAATATTGGAGGTAGAGGTAAGGGAACATAAAAATTTTTCCAAAAATAACTTTGGAGCATTATTTAGCCTCCTTTGGGACAAGGTATGGTACTGGTATGACATGGTTGGTATAAATGGATTCCTCAGATTTTCTAGTTTCATGTAATACCAGTATCTTCACTGTAGCTTTAAATCGAAGTACACTGCAACCTAACATACGTTGCATTAATGTGTTGAGGAAATTAGTGACATTAAGATGAATGCTTGTATAAAGCTTAAAGGTTTGATTATTGCAAAGCTGTCAGACACAGCGCCACGCTCAAGACGATGACACCCAAAACTGCATGTGATTATCATAAAGTGGGCATAAACTTGTGGGTACCCAGAGAACCCATTTACATTCACATATTTTGAGGTCAGAGGTCAAGGGACCATTTTGAAAATGGCCATGCCAGTTTCTCCTCACCAAAAATTAGCTCAAGTTTGGAGCTTTATTAAACCTCCTTCCTTCACTCTAGCTTTAAAACTGAGCCCACTACAAACAAAAAAAGTGCTAGCTGCATTAATGTGTTAAAGAAATTAGTGGTGGTAAAATGAATTTGCGTTAACTTTAACAGACCTTTACTGTTTACTTGATAAGTTGATAGTGGCAGCCATGCTCTGAAAGTATTGTTCGATTGAGTGGTTAGATAAAACTGGACTGAAAGGGGAGATGAAATCGAATTATTTCCAAGTGCAGGAGGTCCTCTGTCCTCCATATGTCAGAGAAGGAATCCTTTTGGATTCCTGTTGTTTTTTATTACTTCTAATGCTATCTAAACCCAGGAGGGAGCTGCAAATTATGATAGATCACCAGTGAAAGTTTCACCTACAGGACAGTGCAGTGGGTGCAGAGGGTACATCTGAAACGTTTACTCACATAGTCTTAGTACTAGGGCTTAGGGTTTAATCCAATAGAATATGGTTGATTCAGTGTTGTATCCAGCATGGAGATTTGCGCTGTTGGTCTTAAGCAAGTCCCATCTGTACGCCTGTTTACAAACGCTGCATGAATTATCATTGTGTGTTTTAGGGTTCATCCGGTTCTCCATCTCTCTTCCTGACTGTAAACAAAAAGCATCACGTTGCACGTCTGCTGCTTGCCAACAGAAACAGTGTGAGCGCCCGGAGGATATGCCGAAGCAATCCTCGGTTAGAGTGCTGTTCTGCTTTTCAATTACATCACTTTGAGTATAACACATAATTATATCTATGGCTTAATGCTTTGCAAGGATGTAAGCCAGCAGTAACAAACATTTGGTCATGTTGCAACCAGAGGAAGACAATCATTCGGAGGATATCCCGTCATAGATATTGCAGTTTTCCATTTCTGATCATACACTTTTTGAGTAATGCTGGGCACACACTATACGAGAATCAAGCCGATTTTAGGCACGATTCCTTCTTCCCGACGATCGTCGGCAAAGCCCTGATTTTTTTTTTTTGATAGTTGTAAAGATGATCGCTCCAGATTTTCCTGTGGTGTGAGGTATTTTAAGATTGTTTTTTACATCCCACTATCGGCTCAAGTCCATCCTGGCCGCATCGATTTAAAATTTTAAATGTTAAATATGTTCAATGTCTATGATCTGTTATGTGTGTGTGTGGGGAATCCAGAGGACAGCCGATGATGCAGTCACATGGAAAAGAATGCTGACTGAAGACGGAAGGACAGTCACCACCGTCATGGCACCGTCGCTAATGCATGAGCTAATGCAAAACGTGAAGCATATAGTAGCAGCAAGATGAGCCCAGAAGTGGAGGACCAACTTATCAATTTGTGACAACATTAGTGTTTATTTAACACGACTTCATCCATCATTCCTTTGTGAATTTTCAGTACAAACTAGTGCAGAAACTAACATTGTTAATTTTTCTTTTCCCGTTGTCCGCCATGTTTGTTTACACTGAAGTGAGACTTTGTGAGATTTGTTGTTTATGAATGAATCTTTTAGTGTGTAATCGTTGCTCTCCACATACTATAGGAACAAAACTGTTAAATTAATATAACATGTCGTTATGTGTGGGGACTCAGATCTGAAAACTCTTTTAGTGCGGGCTAGCCTTAAGACTCCCCTCAATGTCATTTCCAGCTACTTTTTAAGAAAGCGTCCCTCGGTAACTGTACATCCCACCTCCACCTTCTGGGCTGAGCTAATCCCAGAGATGCCTCGTGTACGTGGGCCCATCTGTTCAACGCTGTGGTATGGCTGCTTCGTCCAAGGCCTGCAAATGTGATTAGTTGGAGATTACATCTGTGTGTGTGAAATGAAACTCCCCTCTCAGAATCAGAGCCGCATGTTTACAAGAGAAAGGGATAAAACACTGGAGGGCTTTTGCGTCATCAAGTTCAATCTCTGGTCTTTCTCAGGTTGTGTTTCTCTGCTCTGTGTTGCGTCATGTTCACTACACACAGTTTATGTGAAATGTTCCTACATGCATTAGTGTGTCTGTGTAGTGATATATAGAGTGCAGCTTACTGTTTGGCTTCCATGCAGTCCTCTTGTAGCCTCCTTCTGAGTGCTATACATATTCTAGAGGCATTTTGGTCTGCATCAAGCTTTTTCTCTGTGTGACCTCCAACCAGTGCTGTTGCTCAGTTGCCAGGGTAACTTTATGTGTGTGTCTGGCACATCCATTCAGCACAGATGGAACTGCAAAGTCACATGTTGTCACACTCTGCCTCTGATTCGTCCCCAAGCCTCGGCTCTGTCGCTACAACTACACAAAGCTAGTTATCCTTGTTCATTTTCCTGCTGTCGACTCCACAAAGCCGTCCGACTTCTCTCTCCACTATTATAAAAAGGTCTCTAAGCTTGACAAGTTGTTTCGGAACACTGATAATGATATTGTGTACGACTGGGTGCTCGATAAAGACTTTTTGTATATGAGGTGTTTCTAATGTCGCTGGCAGTCGGGTGAAGTGGGTGTTGTGGATGTGAGCTTGGCGAGCACCTGACTAGCTGACTGCATGCGTATGTGTGAGAAGGAAGATAAAAGACAAGCTTAATGGACGTCCTGGCTTTCACTCCAGAAACCTCAGAGGCAGGCATTACGTTTCACTGAACAGATAGAGGCAAAGTCTCGCCTCTTCCGGTGGACCCCATGGGAGCTTATTATAAGAGACAAATCATTTTTTGATCCCGTTTGTATCGCCGCATTAATCACATAATTATACATTTAAAAGCTAATTTTTAGGCCTGTGAATCGAAATTAATCTTAAATATATTTCTTAAAGTAAAATATTTGGTGGTATGATTGTCCATGATTAATCACAATTAATTGCAAATTAATTACACAGTTTTTATCTGTTCAAAATGTACCTCTAAATGGAGATTTGTCAAGTATTTAATACTCTTATCAACATGGGAGTGGACAAATAGGCTGCTTTATGCAAATATATGTATATATTTATTATTTGAAATCAGTTAACAACACAAAACAATGACAAATACTGCATTTAGCATAAAATAATATCATAACATAGAAAGCCCAACAGGCAACAACAGCTGTCAGAGTGCTGACTTGACTATGACTTGCCCTAAACTGACTGAGATTATCATAAAGTGGAGCGCTATTTAACCTTGTTCACGACAAGCTAGTATGACATGGTTGGTATTAATGGATTCCTCAGGTTTTTCAAGTGTCATATGATGTCTAGAGGTCAGCCGATTAATCGGTCGGCTGATTAGTTGGGCCGATTATTTGACATTTTTTCATAATCGGCATTGGCCGATGTCTGAGCATATTAAGCCGATTATCAAACAGGTGCATAAATGCTGCTAATTGCACTAAAACTTTATTTTTTCATCCAAAAGTGTATTTGACAGTTTAGTTTTTTTCTTACCTGTTTCATGTATTTAATATTTAGTTTATACATTTATACATCATTATTTAAAATATGTAAGTGCACTGCAGTGTAGACACAGAATGTAGATTGGAGACCCAGACCATAGGTGTCAATAACTGTTTACTGAAGGTGAGAAATGTTGTGTATCATTTGTTATTATTAAGCTGTTGTATTGTTTCAGAAACAAAAAGAAAATCACCCAAATGTATCGGTTCCCCAAAAATCGGCATCATATATCGACCATCAGCTATCCTGATTCTCCATTAAATTGGCATCGGCCAGCTACAACCTAGAAATAGCAAAGTGCGTTACAGAAATAATGGCATTAAAATGCGTTAACTTTGACAACCCGCATAATTAGAACTAGAAAATTGAAAGTCTCAGTTTGTCGTCGTATCATTTAGTGAGCTACATCTCTCATCTCACTCAAAATAAATCACCAACATTAGCTAGATAGTTAATGTAGCTATGTTCCACGCCCAAATAAAACCACTCCTGGTCTTTTTATCAGCCGGGAAGAGAAAGAACGAGCCAGACCCGTTGCTGATTGGAGTTCATCCCGGTACGAAACACACAGACGTCTTCAGAGAGACAGATGTCAATTATTTGGGTGTGTAGTCTAATTATGTGTTTTCACAGCCTTCAACAGACTTTTTTGACTTGCAAAATTATCTTTTAAACTGACAAACTGACTCAAACAGCCGCATCGGGTATCGCTGACAATGGGGCCGATCTATTTAATTCAATTCTATATTTATATATACAATATATGCTGGAATTTTTTGGAACTGCAAGTTTGTTGTTGCATTAATAAAGTTAATACTTGAATTGTAATTCCTGTTGATTTTTATGTGTATTTACCAAGTTGTTGATACACAATTTATTATTTAACTAATGAATAATAATTCAATAACATTATCTCTATGTGTTTATTTGTTGCGTTTTGTTTTGCGATGTTTAAGTCAAGCCTGATGTTTCCATACACATATTAAAAAACGATCCCAGTCCAGGTACCACGGTATTGGGACTGAAAAAGTCGCATCGGTGCTTCTCTAATTCAACGGAATGAAAAAATTAGCTGTCTCTCGTCGTTGCTTATCGTACATATTTTTTCCAAAGTGAGGTCCCATGGTGGTCCACCAGAACGGGCGGGACTTCACCTCTATTGAGCAATGTGGCCTTTTTTGTTGTACACAGCAGCATTTGAGGAAGTTGTGTAAAACTGCCTCTCCTTAATGTTTTGAGTGTATCTGCCGTGTGGTTCCTGCTGTGTTGTAATCGCTGCTCTTGTTTAGGAGAAGTAGAGGCCACAGAGAGCCGCCGGACACAGACGGCGTCAAAGCAGACAGCGAACACAGAGGATCACTTGTGACTGATTGCTGAATCTCTCTCTCTCACAGACAGACACACACCCTGCTAAACGCTCACCACAACAGGCCGAGCGGCGGCAGGAGGCCGGGAGAACATTTTAGCCTGAATTTAACCACTGATGATGGGAGTGGCTCATGGCGAGTGGACCGCTGCACAGCTCTAGTTCCTAGCTTTTCCTTTAACATTACTTTACTTTCTCTTTCATGGTGCTTTCTTGTTGCGAGTGGGATCTGATGCTATTTTAGTCCTGACTTCTGTGTAATTATTAGGCAGTATTCCTCACAAAGCATTTTACAGTCACCAGCCCACCAGCCCGTACTTCCTGCATCCTCCTCCCTCTTCTCATCCTCTGGGGACTTTAGTAAATATGCCCCGTGTCTTTTCGAGATCACTGGTGCTAATACAGTACCTGACTTTCAGTACCAATTACAGAATATTTAAACATAGTCGTATAAAGCTTCTTTTTCTTTTAAATGGGCCAAACTTCTCAAGTACATACAGTATGATATCGCCATAACTTACACAAGACGTACATTAGGGGTGAAAGAAACTCTCAGTATCACGATATGCTAGATAGTTTATGCTAATATGTTTGGCACAAAACGTACAGTTTATTTACATGCATTTGCATCTTCCAAGATGGTGTATTTTTTTTAATATTGACAGTTTTCCTAAAATTCAATTTTAAAAAATTGCAATATTCCCTTGCTTACAGTATCACAATATATCACAATATATCGAATAGTTACCCCTGTATCATGATGCGTATTGTATCGCCTCGCCCAGCATTTTAATTAATTATTAATATTTCTGTTAACCTTTTAACCGATAGCATTATTAACATCCCCAATCACAACACATAATATAATACGCTTTCCTAGTGCGTTCTCCGTGTCAACATGGTACCTGACTTTTCAGCACCAATTACAATACTTCTCTGTCATTTAAATGAGCCAAGCACATCAGTAAGATTTAAGTCACTGTAGTGTATTTTATGCAGGAAAAATCTGACCTAAATCCTCAGTATTGAGGTTTGATACCAAGTGCTGCTTGTCAACAGTTCGTTGTTGTATGGAGTTGCTCTGAGTAACCATAGTTGATCTTTTGAAGATCAATAAGCAGATTTCTTCTGACATGATCTATCATAATTGCTCTTTCACTGCAGCAGCCAACCACAATACAGAATAAATTTAGTTGTTGCTTTAAAAAAAAACATTTCTGGCTTTGTCTTGAGCTGTTGATGTTGGTTTTTATCACAGATGGAAACAGGATTTGATAAAACACTGGAGACTTGTGGTGCATAGATAGTTAAACTTCACAGCATTTCTGGAGATGGAGGGTGGTAGTCCAACCAGAATATTGACTCAGCAAGGTAATAATGGGAGCACAAAGTTAGTTTGTGTGAGCTGTTCTGGTAATTAGCGACACTTTGACCTGTCTCCTCACATACCTTTAGAGTTAGTCTGATATCCAGGTTTGAATTCAGCATTATGCTGACTAGTCAAAAAGATGCTTCCCTGCCTGGTTTTTGGTCAAGCTCATGTGACTGTTTGTGTTCCTATTGCACTAGTGTTGAAATATCAGTCTTTTCTTAATGTGACCTCTGGCCTTGTTATGTTCGCTAGGTTTTGTCCGTTATTATCTATCAGATAGGACTATACAGTAGGTCAGTACTTAAAATGACAGTACACTGTTGGATAAATCAGGATCACCAACCACAAAGGTTTCAACTGAAATGTTTCAATTTTTAATTTCTATGCAAACTCCACTCTTGGGCTGGCCAAATTCTTCTATCATGATATCCTGTCGGCCATTTCATATCTCGATAACAGTATATATAGCACTATATACAACTGAATAGGTTAAGTTGGTTCAAGACAAAGTGCGGATGTCTCAACTGACTGACTTTGCTTGAATTCCTGCTTTCATCTGTGTGTAATGCATCAATCCATGTATATTCATGTCCTTTTTACATTCTATGTATTTTAAGGTCAACATCAGCTCAGCTCACCAGGCTCATGTGCGTTAGACAGGTTCGGTGTGTCAGGTTGTAGATGTTGAAGGTCAAGAGGTCAGGGGTCAAAGGTGGGTTTAGGGACAGGGCTGTAGTTGAAGGGCTCATCCAGAATGTCAGCTACGAGGGTCTCGGTCCACCTGACATGTGGCATGTGCCTCTGCATATCTGGCATATTCTCACCAGAGGAAGTTTCATTTGAGGACCAAATGTGGAGTATGATGCAAGGCAGCAACGGTCTGTTTAAAGGAATATGGCAGGATAGGAGACTTTTTATGATTTGCTGCATTTTGGTAACGTGATCATGAAAGTCAGTAACGTGGATTTATGTGTTGATGTTGACAGAAATGCTTGGGCTTTAGATTGGGAAGGAAAGCCCTGGTTCTCCCTCATGAATGTAAACAACGTGGACAAAATGCTGTTGCATTAGACTGCATTAGCTTTAACTAGGTGTACTGTAGTTACTGTAGCAGCCACAGTGCTGCGTTCACTGTCCCCAGTTCATTGCCAGGGAGCGTTAGCAGCCACGGTGCGGTATGTAATTCGCGGACATGCAACCACTTTCCCAGTAAAAGTCTCCACTGCACATTTAGTTTAGCAGGTTGTCAGCTGTGTGTCTGCCCAAATTAACGATAACAACTGTCTGACAGTGTGTGTGTTTGTCCTACCGGTGTAGTGGTAGCAGTGGTAGCGTTGCCGGTGGCTTCATGCCTGCTGTAGTGTAACTTCATTGAGTTTCCGACGCTCGCGAGTGTGGGTTTGTTGGTGATGTTATTGCTGTGAACGTGGCTGTGAACGTAGCTGTAACAGACAGTGTGTGTACAGTTTATTTGTCGGCGAATAAATGCTACGAGGCTACAGCTCAGCTGGAAGTCCAGAGCCAACTTCCTGTATCAATACCGGGTCTCTCTGAAGGTGGAGCAGCTTTTCTTCTTAAAGTGACGAGCAGCTCCTCTAACTTTTTCTCAGCCTTTTAATTAATTATTAATATTTCTTTTAACCATTTAACCGATAATCCGTTAAGATGCTTAATGTCAGTTATCAGTAAACTGTTAATTTTTAACACCCATAAACGCTATTATGATGTGTTCAAATGCAGTTTTGTAAAGTTTAGTTTTGGAGATATACTTGAGGCAGATTATCAGGGATCAATAATGAATCTGCAAAACAACTGTATGCAAATGGTAATAACGAAGTTGTGTGGAATTATGGGATTTATTGTTTTGTGTTTGTTTATTATGTGGTATTGAATTGGGTATTGACAATCATGGAATTTTCCTAGTATTGGTATGGACTACTAAATTTCTGGTATCGTGACATCCCCATCGTCCATCACACTAGGACCTCCATTCGTAGATCTCTAGACACAGTGAGTGAGTACACTCACATTCAGCAGCATGTAAAATATGCTGGATATGCGAGTCGCTCTTACTACACTGGACCAATGTGTGTGCTCAGGTGTTCTGAGTAAAATGGTCTATTGTGGTGTTTATGTTGTCCAGATACAGACTGAGGACCAGGCTTTAATCCCCCCGACCGGCCCTATTGAACATAAACAGAGAGATGCCGCACCCTTCCACTTCCCCTGCATGTTGTCCTGATCCACCACTTTGTATCAGAGGCTTTGTGGTCTCACAACACAGCCTCATATATCTGTCTAAACCGTGAGTGTTTTGGCTCGGGAGCCTAGCTGAGAGCGGAGCCTTGGCTGTGTCATGGAAACTTGTGAACTTGGTCCTGAACCCTGCCAAAGACAATAGATCAGATACAGACAAACATGATTCCACGTCTCTTTCTCTCTCCTCCTTTACTCTTTCTTGCATTTGCTCTCCAACAGTTTCTTTTGCACTCTTTCCTGACCATCAGACAGGCCTGCCTCAGGTACACTGTGGGCTTTTTTTTTAAGTGTTTTTATAAGGCAGCATATAATAAATTGAAGTTGAAGCTTCATCCAGCCGCACCTGTTCTGGTCTTATCTCTCCTCTCCTCTATGATGAATGAATAGGGATGATTCATGTCTTGAGAAGTTGTGTTTCCCTGTGTCGTCTCAAAGAATCTGTTTAGATTAGTGTGACTGAGACGACCTGTTTCCTGTCTCCTTCGTCAGGTTTCCCCACAGGTCGGGTCTTGACATGCAGACAGAGACTTGCACTCACTTGCCTACAGTTACACACTTTACATCACCAGCTGTTAGACTGGCTGTTAATTCATTTCATTCACACCGTTTTTGTACTAAACGTAAATGTCATCTGACCTTACAATGAAATACAATGAAACTGTTATGTTTATTCCTGACAAGGCAGCACAGACTGTACGTAATTCAAGTCAGATATAAGACTAGGAGCCGGAAAGTAAGTCAAGTTTATTTATACAGCACATTTCAGACAGAGTTTACATCCAGGTGTACTAGACAGTTTAAAACTGGTAAAGACTTATTGGCTTTTGAGTAATTTTGTGTTTCTAACAGCTGTTTTACTGATTGTTTTTAATTATTCTTTATTCTAGTGAAGTACTTTGTGAATTATGTTCTGTGAAAGGTGCTATACTAAACAAACTTATTATTATTACTTTATTTTGAAAGTAGAGCAGCTGCCATTAGTTGATTGACAGAAAAATAATTATTACCATTCTGAAGGTAATTTTTCGTGCAAAAATGGCTGGACTTTGATTAACTGGAATGGACATTTTTCACTGTTATTTGGTATTTTGTTGAACGATAAATCTAGAAAGTAATTGACAAATTAGTAATCAATGAAAATAATAGCCCTATTTTAAAATTAATTTCAGAATATAAATAAACAGACACACTGCTGACAACCTGCTAAAACTGAACTAAATGTGTGGTGGAGACTTTCACTGGGACAGTGGCTGCATGTCCGCGACACTACACACAGCACCATGGCTGCTAACGCTCCTGGAGACAGTGAACGCAGCATCGTAGCTGATAACGCTCCCAGACTGTGAACTGGAAAAAGTGAACGCAGCATCGTGGCTGCTAACGCTCCCGGAAAATGAAAAGGAAAAAGAGAAAGCAGCATCGTGGTTGTTAACGCTCCCACACGGGGAAAAGGAGAAAAAGAAAGCAGAATTATAGCTGATAAAGCCCCCAGACAGGGAAAAGGGGAAAAAGAAAGCAGGGCGGTGGTGTTTTAATAATCTTTCTTGAGGGGGAAATTTTTATTCAGTTGTTTTTTTTTTAAATTCCTGAGGGGGGGCCCCTACGTGAGGGGGGAAAAACTTTATTAATAAAAAATAAAAAAAAAATTAAGGGGGGGGGTCCGTTAGCATGCCTAACATACAAAGACTTGATGGACAAGCCTACATTTGATTGTGCTTTGTATGTGAAAATATAACCTGAACGTTTATTTCACTTTGTCTCATAGTTAGATTCTGCTAGGAGGGTTTGGGAGAATAGGGAGGGCGACATTGCCACTGGAAACAATGTCTTTCCTATTTTTAGTGAATAGATGGATGTTTAGCAGCACATGCATCCTGTCTGTACTTGTCCTGTGAGAGAACAGAGACCCGAACCAGTCGTGTCGGTGTAACTCGGCCACATATCGTGTGTCTGTGTGTGCGCTCTCACTGTGTAGCCGCCGGCCATGCTGCTCTGTGGGAGAGGAGGGTCAATGAAGGGGTGTGAGGGGCTCATTCAGGGAGAGAGAGGGGGAGGGTTGGCTGAAGAGATACAGCTGTTTCTCAGCTCTCAGCTGTTGCTCCTCTTCCATTCGATGAGGCTCGGTTTCCCTCTATCTCGGTCTCAAACACACACCCTAACTGGAAGAAGCACACAGTCAAACGCTGTTCTGCCTCATGAGAGAGATGAAAGAATCAGTCGTCCATAGCTGCTATCAGATGGGAATAGAAAGCGCTCAGTATATTAGTAAGAGAGGGAACTATGGCCAGATTAGGCAAAATCTGTCTCTGTGTTCGTCACATTTTGTTGTTTTTCCTTTTGCTCTGTGTGTCTGTTTCTTTCTCTGCCATGACGTTAGATGGGCCCAGTTTTATTTTCTTAAAGGATTTGATAACCCTTTGTGTATCTCTCTTGTGTTTTCCCAGTGTGTGTGGGTGTCATGTTTTATTCCTCCATGTGACCTCTGACCGAGTGAACTCTCAGAGCAAACAACTGTGTGTTTGTGTGGTTCATTTCCCTCTTTGACCAGCTTTAGGTGACACTTTGGTTGTCATTTTGGTTCTCACAAGTGTTGGAAGTTGACTCACGTATTCTTCCCCCTTAAGGCGGGTTTCCACCAAAAGATGGAAAAGAAAATAACAGCGAGCACGACTCCTTGTCCCTGCAGTCAAAACACAATGAGTTCCTCAAAAGATTCCTAGTTCTGGGGGAAAGTTGGTGGAAATGTGGCTTAAGTCAACCCTTCCCCTGCTCTTCCCTCTCGGCAGAGCTCCCTTTTGTGTTTTAAGTTGTAATTGGTCGTTTTATCAGGCCCTGGAGACAGGGCAATGCCGTGTTAGGGGAAGTCATGCATGTAGCTGTGTGTGTGTGTGTGTGTGTGTGTGTGTGTGTGTGTGTGTGTGTGTGTGTGTGTGTGTGTGTGTGTGTGTGTGTGTGTGTGTGTGTGTGTGTGTGTGTGTGTGTGTGTGTGTGTGTGTGTGTGTGTGTGTGTTAAGCTGTAGGAGAGGCTTGTTATCTCAGTCTTGCTCAGTTAAGCAGGTTCAAAGTGACTTGAGTTCTGGATCAAAACTAATCCTACAACTAAATACTTAAAACTCAACAATAGCTGCAACACAGGTCTTACTGAAAACTTCTTTTTCATACAGATTATAGACGACTAACTATAGCTTGCCTACAGCCTGTTTACCTTTAAAGATACTGCAGAGTCTTCCTGTTTTCAGTATTAGCTGGTGCGGTGCTCTTTTGGGTCAAGTAACTGAGCAGAGTAGGCTATAAAAGAGGACAGAATAACTTGTTGGAGGGAGATGAGCTCATAGTGAAGGAGACGGTAGATGTTACTGTTTTATCTGGGGAATGGATGACCTGATGGATTTGTACTTAAAACCAGCAGGATAAGAAGCACTCTCTGAAGCTGCTCCCTTTATTTCACTAATCTCATTCTACCTCATAAAACAAACTCTTAAAATCTTACAAGGATGACCTTTAGAAAGGAGCAAGTAATTTTCCCATTAGATGGCTACAACATGTGTGCAACTGGGATCAATTTCACATAAAGAGTGTTTGTTGGAGAAATGTTAAGGCTGTTTGACATTTTGGCTGATAGGAGCAGGATTATAGTCAGTTTCCTCTGCGTGGATGTACAGTTTGTTCTTTGTAGAAAGACGGTATTGTCATCACAGGACTGTAGGTGTTTGTGTGTGTAAGTGCTCTTGCATAATCGTATGGTTTGTCAGGTTGCAGCTTGTCATGCTTCTTAAGTCTGTGTCTCACTCAAAAGCCCTGAAGGCCCAGCCGGAGCTCCGTCCTCAGAAATACTGCCTGCCTGTCTTCGTGGTACCATCAGTGTGAAGGTGAAAGAACCATACAGAGATGGAGAGAAGGTGGTTTGTCATAAGCCGAAGAACAAAATCCTGCTTTAAGTACCAGTGAAAGTGAGAGCATCTTTAGCTTCTGTACTGTGAGTGTTCCTCAGTGAGACAGAATAGGGATGTTAATAATAAGGTTAAATTAATCAATTAAAAAGCTGAGAAAACCTTAGAGGAGTGGCTCATCACTTAAGGAGAAAAGTTGGTCCACCTTAAGAGAGAACCGGCACTGATTCAGGAAGTTGGCTCTGGACTTCCAGCTGAGGAGTTGTAGCTTGTAGCCTCATAGCATTTATTCACCGACAAACTGTACACACACTGTCTGCTACAGGTACGCTCACAGCTATAACGCCACCAACAAACCCACACTCACACACCACACACCCCACACACACACACACACACACACACACACACACACACACACACACACACACACACACACACACACACACGGTCTGTCGGAAGTTAAGCTACAGCGGGCACGAAGCCACTGGCAATGCTAGCAGCAAGCAGCTGCTAATGTAGCACAAACACACTGTTTGTCGGACAATCGCTATCCGGGCAGACACACAGCTGACAAAAACTAAAGGTGCAGTGGAGACTTTAACTGGGAAAGTGGTTGGGAAACTGCAGATGGAATAACCTCAGTTATTTATTGCCAGTCATTTGGCAAATCACGGTGTCACTCTGTGGCTGTTAACACTCCCGGATGGTGAACTGAGGACAGTGAATGCAGCACCGTGGCTGTTACAGTAACTCTCCTGATGGTGAACTGTTGACGTGGTTGTCTGTTGTCCTCATATACTGCAACTGGTGCGCAGCTGCATGCGAGGCACAAGTCTTGTCAGTTAACGGTTAATCGGTTCATGAGGGTCGGTTATCAGTTAAGAAAATCTTTCAAAGTTTGCATCCCTAATCCCTAGTGTACAGTTACAAGCTGGGTTTAAATCAAATCCTTCACATTGGATTGAACTGCTAAAAAGAGGGTTGGCCTAAAGGCCGTATACTTACTGCATCTTTTGCGCATCCAGATCCATTGTTGTCAATGTAGACATGCGGCAGGCACGCTCAAACAAGAGTGACGCTGTCACAGCATGCAAGCATTTCCAAGCAGCCAAACAGTTATAGCAAGCACCACATGTCATGTGACAAGGAACGGCCAATCACAGCCGTCAGGTATCTTTTCAAGAAGTTAATCATTTCAGTGCAGGACTACCTGGAGCTTTACCATCATTACGACTATTTTACTTGCTTCATCCTGTCTGTCTGAGGACGTCACAACATCCGGTTGAAAGGTCAGCCAACTCGACTTAGGGAAATCGATACTGTGAGGGATTTACGGTGCTGGAAATGCATACAATCTTTGTTTTGAATTTGTTTAGTCAGTGAGGCTTCCTGCTAAATTACCACAACTTCATTATCATCGTCATCGTAGCACACAGGTTTTGGTTGCTTAGTAACTCAATAGGATAGCGCCCATTAGGTGGGTCACAGTTTTATTCAAGACAGATTCTCAAACTCTTAAAATCCTAATAGCAGCATCAGCTGTTTAATGCCCTCCAAGCTAGCAAAAAGAAATCTTTTGTCAACAAATTGATTAATCTGTGAAACTATGTTTCTCCACAAAATCATCACTGAAAATCTTGCCTTTACCAGAGATGTTGAGGAGTTTCTTTGAAATAACTCATTCAGCCTGAGAAGACATAAAGAAATATACCAGTCGACTAAAGACTAAAGACCGATTAGTCGACTCAGAGGAGGAAGCCCTAGTCCTGCTCTGAGTAACTACACCTCTTCACCAGCAAAAATCAGTTGAAAATGTCAGATGTAAATTTGTATACCAAATTATGACCTTGGTCAAAACCTACACTTTGCCACCATCAGTCACTATCACTCAAGGTTTGACCACCACAATAAAAGCCATACAGCTTTTACTGTAAAAAGCAGCAACAGGAAGTGTTGCCCTTACATCACCAGCATGCTAACATCACTTATTCTCTGTGGTTACACCTCCCTTTTGTATTTTTGTATTGTTGGGGGGGAATAAGCAGGCTATCTCAGGCCAAACATGCATCTTTAGATTGAGATAGTCAGGAGGACTCCTCTGTACTAATCTGCTGTGACCAAAACTTGAGATGATACATCGATCAGGTGTAACATTAGGACAACATGGGCATCCTGACCGGTCTGCGGCTTCGCAGCCCCATACGCAACGAAGTGTGAAACACTGTGAGTTCTGACACCTTTCTAATTTGAGCTCTTCTATTGGATCAGACAACATGGCCAGCCTTCGCTCCCCATCAGTGAGCCTTGTCTGCCCATGACCCTGTTGCCGGTTCACTGGTTTTCCTTCCTTGGACCTCTTTTGGTAGGTCCAGACCACTGCAGACCTGGAACATCCTACAAGTCAGGACAAGACAGTTTTGGTCATCTAGCATCACAATTCAGCCCTTGTCAAAGTCGCTCACATCCTTACACTTGCCCATTTTTTCTGCTTCCAACACTTCAACTTCTAGGACAAAATGTTCACTTGCTGCCTCATACATCCCACCCACTGCCAGGTGCCATTTAATGTAGTTACTTTAATTAAATTATTAACGCTAGCTGGAGGTAGTCAAGATGTTTCAGTAAAACGTGGAATAAATTCTCCGTCTGCTGTTTTTAATGTTGGCGATAGTTGTGTAACCCAGGGAGAAAATTGTCCAAGAACCCCCTTTTAATTATAACACCGGTTATGGTTACTACCATTTGTACTCGTAGATGCCATTGGAACTATTTGTACTCTAAATCTTTTCAAACTGAATACTTCAGAGCTGTTTCATAGTGATAAACAATAACACATTTCAGTTTAAATCATGTTAAGATGAGGTTAGATATTAGTCCCGCAGTGGGGAAATCTGCAGTGTTTTTGACTGTTAAAACGACTTACATACCTTTTAAACAGAGGGTCATTATAGGAACTGAAGTTGACAGAATTTACAGCCTATATTCCAAGTAATTGATCTTAAAAGCTTTCAGAAAATGGACAGCAGCGAGACTGCCATAGTCCTAATAAATCTAGATATTTAACCTCACCAGTCTAAAGCTGACTTTCAGTAACGGCTTCAACTTGAAAATAATGAACTTATTGCTGTGTCATAATCATATCAGAGTTTCTATTGGTCCAAAGGTAACGTGAGTGTTAGGACTAATTGATGCAGTATGCTAGTTTTATTTAGAGAAATGCCACAGAGCCCACTTTGAGAGTCACTGGTGTAACCACCATACTGGCGCATTCACCTCTGGCAGCCACTTGCATATTTTTCCAGCGTTTGACTGGTAGCTGATGCTAATTTGCAATCCTGAACATGTAGTGCAGCAAGACACTGAAATTTGGGTCATGTTCTGGATGTGGTATTGCAAGATGTAGGCTTGATTAATATTTACCACCAGTTGTTGAAATAGCTTAAATATCTTCCATGCTTCGAAGGGCGTAGCTTCATGACTAATCTTTTGAAAATCTCATCGGTCAAATCAAAACAAATTTACATGCAGAGTTTGCATTTCAACCTGAGAGATTAGGAAGCTTACAGTATTTGTCCTGCTTGTGGAAAAATGGTTCTTAGTGACGTACGCTAGTAAATTATTTGGCTATTAGCTTGAAAAATAGTTTGAGGATAAATAACCAGATGGAAAGTGTTTTTAAAATACCTTCAAGTCAGTGTGCTTCATCACATTGTAATGTGAAGTATTAAAGTAGAAGCACAGTAAAAGCTCTTCTGTTTGACAAACCTATCATCTTATGGTATACAGTAAATTGTCATGTTGCCCACCTAAAAGCTGCATAGTGCTACAGCGTGGGGTGTTGTTTCTCAGTGGGTTCAGTAGCACTACGAGTGACCCTGTTCACATTGGGTCATCACTTGACTTGACTCGCTTGAATAATTGTAATCGAATAATCGCAGACTGTTTTGATAATTGTTAAAGTAATTTTACATGCAAAAATGAGAGAAAATGTGGTTTTCATTGTCTCAAATATGGAGTTTTCTGCTTTTTTTCTGTTTTATATTATATTAAATTAATTATCTATTAATTACATGTTAGACTTTGAGAAACTGGGATGGACACTTTTCGCTATTTTCTGACATTTTATAGCCCAAATAATTAATTGTTAATCTAAAAAATGATTTGCAGATTAATTGATAATGAAAGAATTGTTGGTGGCAACACTAAATATTATATATGAAATATACATACATATATATTTTCCCAATGCAGATGGTTCTGGCACCTCAGTACTAATTAGATAAATCATGTCATCACTCATCTGTCGGACCAGTATTTCAGTAGATGGATTAATATGCTATGCAGGTTTTACGCCTGGCCCACTGTGCAGGAGTCTGGGCTCTGCTGATATTAATCTCATGCTTCCACACATTCTTACACACTCAGACTCTTTGTCTTGTCTGTAACATTGTGATGGCAAACAGTGCCACTTTTAGCCTGTATTTGTGTTTGCTTAGTTTTACTGCTGTGGATTTGACTTGTGCCAGCCCTCAGAGACTCATAGAGGAAGACATAGAGATCGTATCAGTTTCCTCTTAACATTTCTGACTGCTCTGTTGCCCTGTATTGTCAGCATGTCCTTTTCTTGTTAATAGTCCATGCAGGGAATGACCACAGACATCAGCTCCACACTTCCTCTGCTTCCTGTGCCCCCCTCTCCTTTCCCTTTCGCCTCCGACTCATCTGTCACCAGGCGTGGGTCGCCTGGTCTTCAGCAGTAGGGCTGAATTTGGGCTGGGCTGCCTGCCTGCTCCCATTCGGGCCACAAATCAGGCTTAAACAACACACACACACAGTCATAGGCGTACTCATAAACTGTAGACCGGTGCTCTGCCTGCTCGTGACGGCCTCCTGCTCTGGGGTGCTGCCACATGCAGCCAGTCGCAAGCCTGGCACCGTAGCCTCTCTTCATTTCATTTGATGGATAACCAGATACTGTTATCAAGACTAGACTTTGGCTCCGGGGAGGAGTATTTTCAAGGAAATATATAATTCAATTTGATTGCTGCTTGTGCAGCTGTAGTCTGAGCGATCCGAGGTAGGCGTTATCTAGGTCTGTTAGAGTTGTACATACCAAGTGTGTCCGTGTCACTGGGGGATGTGCCAGGAGAAGAGACAGAAGCAGGGCCTGAACAGCCTGCCTGTACAGCCTGAGCTCTAATTATCAACCCGAAAGAGCTGCAGGGATCGAGGGAGAAGGGAAGGAAGATGGTGAGAGAGAGAGAAAGAGAGAGAGAGGCAAGTGTGTCTAAAAAAAAAAAAAAAGCCTAATCACACCCCACGGTGCAAGCTGCTGCTACGACACATTTAGAACGAGTGGAATTTCACAAACAGGGTTTACTGATCTCGCTAAACTAGGTTTAGGTGTGTGTGCTCTTGTGTCTACTTAACATGGATGATGACTTCTTTGTCACCTGATCAGACATCAGCTGACAGACCTGGTGACGTATTTAATTGTCTGTGCAAATTTTAAGTGTTTGCCTTGAAAACAGAAAATAAAGCTTTCACTATTACTAGAATGTGGCAGTGTTCGCAAACGTTTAACATCACATAATGTCACAGCTGTTTTCCGCTACATACTGTACAAAACTAACACGGCTGTCGAAGAAGAGGCAACTTGATAAGACATTTCAATTATGAAGGAAGTCAAACGAGCCAAGTGGGGAAATGGGGAGGAGGGTATTATAGATGGTCTTTTGAAAAACAGCGATGAACAGTGCTTGAATTGGGCCTGCACTCACAGTTACACAGTTTCTGGCAAATCAGATTTTTGCCTCCAAGAGTACTTATTTATACTCCTTACTATGGATGTCAGGAAATTTTCCCACTGGTTAATAACTAGTAACTTGAGACAACACCAATGTTACCAATTAGACCGGACATTTTACAAGAAAAGGTGACGATCAACATATGTAGAGCGCTTACTGTGATCTTTACTGTTGGGTGGCTGTGTGTCTGACCTCTCCAGTAAGGATTTCTAGTAGGGCTGGAGTTTTTGCCCGAGGAGGACTCTAGTATGCACCCATCACAGCCTGTGTCTAATGACGAACGCTTGAGGCAGCACTTCTTCAAATATGATACATCGGGTCACAGTCTGGATGCGGATATCTGTGAATCAAATTAGACATGAATACTTGGAAGCTTCAGCCGTTGCTGTGGTAATCAAACTCCAGTATTTGAATGCTCTGATTATTTTTTTTTTATATGCAAGTATGTTATAAAAATGTATAAATATCAAAATATCCCATGAAATAAGGAATAATCCCACAATTCATTTGAGAGGGAGATGGACACAGACAGACAGAGGAACATGTTAGGCTGCTGTGCTGCACCGTGAAGTGAAGCTTTGGAGACCTTCGTTTGAATATTACTCACCGAAACTTTGTAGCCCCAGAAAATGGTATACAGGACATCTGTACAAATTAGTGTCTGAACTGGAACAAAGCGAACAAACTACAGGTCTGACAAAGATAAAAGACTCATTCTGTGCTGCTGCTGGTTGAGATGATAATGAGTAAGACTTGGTCCACAGTGTTCATTTTAGTTCGCATGAGTGGATTTTATTGCCTTTTTAGATGCCAAGAGCATTAGCTATGCACCAAAATGATCTCCAGTCACAGACGGGAGCTAAATATTCATGAAGTGATGGCTCAGTATGTTGGATGGTGGAGCACAGCTGCTTCAGTGTCAGCCTGTCAGGGTGGTGTCAGTCTGCGTGGTGTCACTGGGTTCATTATTGATTTTCTAAAATATGCCTTTACTGTGAAATGATATAATAGCACCATTAGATCATTTTCTTCTTCTTTTGCGTCATGCTGCTGTGATAAGTCAGATATATGCAGTCTTCTCGTCTGGAGGGTTGAGCGTATAATGTAGAGATATCCTCTCACTTCCTGTTGTGTGTGTTTTCTGTGTTGAGAGTCTCATTCAATAAGCAACAGGGACACCAGAGTGTGCTGTAAGCTGTGTTGGCAAACCAAGTGATTCCTCAGAATTATAAACCTGTTCTGTGTGTGAGTTAAAATGATGACAGTTGGAGAGCCTTGGGCAAAAACTGGTATTCAAAATTTGAGCAAATGCAGCCCACGGTTATTATATGCAGATGTAAGTGTTGGCATATGTAGTTGCAGTCTTTTTATTCCTACAGTTATACTCATGAAAAGTTTCTACTCCTGCTGGTCCAAGCTAACATGGAGCTGCGTCTGTCCACAAGTATCTGAACATCAGCGGCATGTTAAGTGATGGTGTGAAAGGGCTGTTGGTCGACGGGAACGTGCACAAACACACCGCCGTCCCTCCGCAGGCAGCGCCACTAACCTCTGTGTGAACAGCCAACCTGCTGAGTGAAAGCATATATATCGAACTGCTGTGACATGCGGCCACATGCCATGTCCCTGTGTGCATGTGAAGGTTATTAGAGAGTGTGTCACCGTGGGATCAACGCTTAGCCCCAGATCAGTAAGTGTTCCCTGGGGGAGGCTTGACTAGAACCCGGGGAAATCTAGAACCTCGATGTCGTAGCATTACTGAAACACCGCTAACTATGATTAACAGGCTCTGCAAAGTCATAACCAAGTAAGGCTCTTCTTTTAGCTCCTGTAAAACAGCAGTGACGGGGAAAGATGGATTGTCTGAGTAGACCCACATGCTAATCCTGCATTGAAATGTTGTAAAGATGGTAAAGGGTTTATGTCCTAACTTGCCTACAGGTTTAGCCTAGTACAGTGGCTCCCCTTCATACGACATTGTGGCCCACCACAGTATAGTGCAAACAAAATAATCAAGATTAAGTTGCCACTTTCTGTTTCACAATGATTCTCTCATTTTGTCTTGTGTATTGTGTGCATATTCCTCTGGTGTGAGGTATGTCTTTTTTACATCACCCAATCTGCTCAGTTTCAAATATTAAATATGTTAAATATGTTGAGTATTTATGATCGGACATCCTATTGTAGGACAGCCGATGACAAAGTCACATGGGAAAGAACGATAGCCAACAGACAACCAAGCTGAGTGGAGAAGGAAGGACAACCACCAGCTAATGCAAAATGTGAAGCATGAAGTAGTAGAAAGATGGAGCTCAGAAATGGAGGACCAACTTGTTGATTTCTAGCAACAACACAAATGTTTATGTCATGTGTCTCCATGACTTCATCCATCCGTCTTTCTTGAGTTTTCAGTACAAACTAGTGTAATCTGTTAGTGTGTGGTTGCTGTTTTGGCCAAATCATTGCTCTCCACACACTACATGAGCAAAACTGTTAAACTGATCACAGTGATCACAGGCTTCACTTCCTCCACGGTTATCTCTGGTCTTAATCATAACCAAAATCAGTTTGCATTTATATTTTTTATAATAATGTCTTCTTATTGACAAAATAAGGAACCAACAAGATAAGAAGATAGATTTGTGGTGTTTTTATTTACTTATAGCCTAATAACATCTGACACCCTCTTTTAAATATGCACTTCTGTTACGCCATGTAAACAAACCACCTACCGGTCAGCTGTGAGCTCCAGATCAGACTGGCGACGTAACCCCTTTAAAGATGGGGGAGTAGTACCTGCTCTCTTCCAACGTTTGTGTTTTTTAAACAGAAAACACAGATTTTATATTGTGATATGTAATGAAAATGACCAGTGAACTTCCAGGCGATCTCCTGGTGATTTCCCTCCAGCCTCCCTCTAGCCTGTTGTTACCTTATTTAGGTGTTTGTAGTGAAATGAGGAGGAATTGTGCAGATAACTCCTCATTTCAACTTCAAAAATGCTCCTCATCCATTGCTGCACTTTTAAATCGAGGGACAGGAATAAATAGAAACAGGGCGCCACACAAAAATGAAGCTCAAAAAGGCATGGTGCACAGCGCTTTGCTGCTTGCAGACAGTTAGGACGTTTAAATAAATGCAATCAAACTGATTTTGTCACTGACGCCCGCTCACATCACATTCTGTTTGGAGGGTATGAAGGCTACACGCATCCCAATACATTAGATATCTCTGTTGTACACATTACCTCACCTCCGTCACCTCTAGCTTTTATTTTGTCAGCCTCCGTGGATGGAGGTACCTGAAGCGAGATCTTATCAAATGGGCCTCAGTAACATGATGTTTATGGGTCTATTTAGGGTTCCTCGACATGAGCACAGCGTTAGATCGAGCTTCTAAAGTCAAATTGCACCAGACATGCATTTAACATTAAAACGTACAAAATTTCTTTCTTAAATGCATGTTTTTAAAATCAATTCATATCATATTAAGTATTGTGGTCTCAGTATTGACCAAAATAATCCTGATTATGATTTAGTAACCTAAGATAACTTTAGATAGCTTTGACTTTGAAGGCCTACAGCTCTTAACAGTGCGAATGGTCTTATTGTGTGTGTTTGTACTTTACTGTGTGTACTAAAAGAAGAAGAGGGCTCAGCTTGAATGTGCTGCCAGACTCCTCACTGCTCAGCTCAACACACTGACCTACTTTGGTTCCCTGACTTTGGTGCATCTGCAGCATGCTTTTCAAATGCATCGAGCTGCTGCTGCTGCCAGGCAAAACAGAGCATGTGTCTCTACAGTGCATGCATTATACAGTTATACAGTCTGTGACAGGGAGGAGCTACTGTAAATTTAATCAGAAAGCACAGTGGAGCAAAAAATATGAAACTCTTTGCAGCGAGAAGGCCGGCACTCTTACCTGCACTCTTCAAAATTATGAGCCCTATGAGTCTTGCTGTGAGCATAAGAGGAGACGGATATTTGTGGTGCTCTCACACAGTGGGAGCACAGTGGGGCGCGAGGCTCGCAGGGCTTCAGACAGGGACTGTCTGGCAGGGCTGTCAAAGCTGTTGAAGTCACACAGCACTGTGCTAATGCTGAGCGTTACACACATCTCACATGTTTGATCCGTTATTCGCAGTCTCACATCTTGTGACCTTTCCCTGAACACACTAGAGATACAGTCCTGTTCCCTACACACACACACACACACACACACACACACACACACACACACACACACACACACACACACACACACCTAAACTACACTCCTTCGTTAAAGCAACCACAAGGAACGTTCAATTTTTGCAGTTTTTGATCACAGGGGCTGCAAAAAGATTGTTTGATTTAGAAGCGAATGAAAGAAAGTCACAATTTATTTTTGATACCATTTTTCTTTTTTAACCAGAGCTGTTTGCAGAATGCATAGCGATGAGGCAAAGTATCTATTTGTGTCTATTCGGCATGCTAATTTTGAAAAAAAAAAAGAAAAAAGAAATTTAACCGATAAATGACACGTTTTGTCAACAGTTCACCGTCAGGAGTTACTGTAGCAGCCACGGTGCTGAGTGTTGTCATGGACATGCAGCCACTTTCCCAGTAACTCTACACATATTTAGTTTAGCTGAGCAAGTTTTCAATCCTCTGTCTGCCTACTGTAATGATAGCGAGTGTCCAACAAACAGTGTGTGCTACTTTAGCAGCTCTAGCTATGGCTTTGTGCTCCCTGTGTTCACACACATACACTCTTTCAGCACAAAATGACTTTAGCAAGTTTCCGACAGACCGTGTGTGTGTGTGGCGGTGGTCAGTGTGGGTTTGTTGGTGTTGTTATAGCTGTGAACGTAGCTGTAGCAGACAGTGTGTGTACAGTTTGTTTGTCGGTGCATAAATGCTACGAGGCTACAAGCTACAACTCCTCAGCTGGAAGTCCAGAGCCAACTTCCTGTATCTGTAACTCCGGCTCAAACTCTTAAGGTGGACCAGCTTTTCTCCTTAAAGTGACGAGCTGCTCCTCTGAGTTTTTCTCAGTTTTTAAATTAATTGATAATATTTCTTTTATCCCTTTAACTAATAGTGTTAATCAGTTAAAATGCTGCATGTTGGTTGGCATCAGTTAAACATTTATTTCACATCCCTAGTGTCTCTGTAAGGTTAAAAATTGTGATATGATGGTGACACAAAGTAAACTTTGTTTAACTTGCCATCAAAAACCACGTCTTACAATGTATTTCATAAATAAATTAGACTAGGGCAGTCAAAGTTAACGTGATGATAATGCGTTAACACAAATTCAGTCTGCTCTCTGGGCGGTTACACTAACATACAGTATATTACTCTTCTACTCTGGACTGAGCTGCAACATTAACCCTCTGAGACCCACAACAGACCCGTTTTTGTCTTTTTTAGGGGGGTACAGGGGGTCTTTAGGGAGAGATAGCAGGTCAGCAGTAGATGTCACATAAGAGTGGTGTACATCATCTGAAAGCTGAGGACCTGGAGATTAATTTGAGGTGCTGCTCAGCACTGTTCTAGTCATAAATCAGAAATAAACACAAATTAATTAATCAATTAGTTAAAGATGAATTGCAAAAGTGTATAGGGGTGAAAAACGATCAATTATCCCTCCAAAATACCACACTAAGACCTTGAGGAACACCACAGGAAAAGCCATCCTGTGATTTGGTATCAAAAACTTTTGACATCTTGAGATTTCTGTAGGAATTGCATTTTTTGGCAACTGGATTTGAATCACTTCTGTTCTGGTAACTGCTCAGAAATTCCTTTATCATCAATCTAGCTAGGAAAGCCATCCATCCTCTGAATGCTCGAGGTCTCCAGTTTGTGGCTGTAAATTTTCATGAGGCTATTGTCGTTGAGGCTGGTTAAGGAAAGGTTCACAGGCTGCTGATACAGCGGCATCTTGATGGTACCCTGGTGACCGGCTGTTAGTCTGTCAGTTTAGGAAGCGTTTTATTTGACATGCTGCAGAGATTTCTGTTAGTGGAGCATGCATTATAAACAGCCCTACTGTCTAGGAGGGAGAGGGACAATCTGAGATCGGTTGTGAATCCTTTTAAATCCAGCGATTTGCTCCATCTTTTTAATGACTGACAGAGGTTGACTCTTTTTTTTGCCTGTCCTTGCCTTTTTCTCTTTTTTCTCTTGGCTGATTTTGCCCCAGTATTGTCCATAATCACAAAATATAACGTCAAAAATAAAACTCTCTTTAGAAAAATCTCCTTCTGCTTCCTTTTAGCTGGCTGACATAAAACTTGAAACTTTGTCTGTGCAAATGTAAACAGAGGCTCTTTTTTTTCAGGGATAGACATTAAGACGATCTATATAGAAATAGTCAATCTGCTTATGTAGGTCATATAGAGGCATCGGTGTCAGTATGAGACTATTTCATAACCAGTCAAAACTCCTTTAATGTGTGCTCGTATGGCAGGTTGCATCTCGTGTTGGGACTGAGACGGAGTTGTAAGTAAACATGTTTACACATGTAGTAGTAAATGAGATTAAGGCTCGGAGCAGTCTGGTGCTCCGAGCGTCAGGTCGGTACACTATATAGACTATATAGTACACAGCCATCTGCGCTGCTCTGCCACAGTTATGTCATGGCTCCCACAGAATAATAAACTCTGAACATTTCATTGTATGTCTTGCATCACGAAGCTGTGCCAAAGCAGCTGCTGTCCCAGATGTTGGTTAAGAGAAGGCTGATAGGAAATTTTCAGTGCATCACCACCTATAAATTCATGCTATACCCCATATTGCCCTGCTCTTTGATAACAGGGATGTTACGGTGAGGGAATTTTCCCACTGGTTGATAAACTTATGACACTGTTTTCACCGAATATTTTAAAGAGAAAAGATGAAAATGAAGTTTAACATTATGATTCCTTTTTTAGCATTGAGTTTAAATCCCAAATTGACGCTTTGACACCAAGTCCTTCGCCATCGTCTTGTCTGTCAACTTTGTCTCGTTCTGTGTGTGAAATCTGATGGATGAAAGTGTGTCATCCGACTATGTATTGATAACATGGTATTGATACACAAGAATGAGTAAAATTAGTTTTATTTCTGTTAAAAGAAAGCAAAACAAAGGAGGGGTCTGTGTGCAAGTAACATAATCGGTGTATGCCTGAACATCGTGTAACGCTGGTAACACTGACTTGATACTTTGCTAATCCATCCAGATAGTATTTAGCTGTATGGTGTTTATCTTGTCTCACCTGATCATTTCATCATCATCCACTGATCCAGTGTTGGGCCTCAGGGCCAACAGCTCCAGCCAGGGACCTCAAACTTTCCTTTCCCAGACCACATTAAGCAGTGCTGACTGGGGGATCTCGAGGCATTCCCCGGCCAGTGTGGAGATACAATCTCTCCACCTAGTCCGGGGTCTTACCCGTGGACCTCTTCCCAGCTGGTCGTGCCTGGAACACCTCCCCAGGGAGGCTCCTTTCAACTTCTCACTCTATCTCTAAAGGAGCTGCCAGCCACTCTCCTGAGAAAACCCATTTCGGCCGCTTGTACCCGCAATATTTTCATAATCAAATAATCTTGAAATGTCTTGTTTTGTCAGACCTAAAATCTAAAACCCACAGGGATTTGATTTACTAAGATATTAAGACACATCAAATGTTTGGCATTTTTTTTATTACTTTAAACAACCTCAAGTGATGACAAGAATCCACAAATCTTAATGAATGAGAAGCTGGATTAAGAGAATTTAGTATTTTTGCTTGAAAATCACAACAATTATCGAAATAGTTGCAGATGTATTTTGTCAATTGACTATCAGTTGTTCACTAATTGCTCTAAGTTTTGTTGTTCTCTCTGTCATATATGCCGTGTATGCTCTGATTTGTTTACCTTCTGGAAAATATTGGTATTGCCCATTAATCCAAGCAGACCTATATTTCTGTATCTTTTTCTAGATACTATAAAATGAGGTTGAGGTGAAGAGAAAAAGGACAACAGATGAGCAGTGTAAGGAGGACATAGGACATAGGACATGAGAAAAAGAGGTGCTGGAGACCAGTTTTCATGGCCACCGGAGACAGGAATGTAAAGGGTCAGTGCAGGATGTGGAATGTGTTGTCACATGCACAAATACACCGGCATGTGCGTGACGACACACAAAAACGTTGCACACTGTGCCCTTCAGTAACCCGGCCTGTCGGGCTACCAGCACCTTTTGTGTTTGAACTGCAGTACGTACGCGAATGTCAAAAAGCAGTGTGACAACAGGAGCCGAGGGAGGGAGAGGCAGAGCTCTGATTCAACGCCACCTGCTACGCAGTAATGAGTCACATTTAACTTGACAGCAGCGACACATCCTCTGCTACAAGCTCCTATTAATCACTCCACTTTCTGACACTCTTTTTCTGTTTTTCTCTGCTTCCTCTTCTGATACTCTGTCATGTCCCCCAGAAGTTGTATCCTTGTAACATTGACAGCCCATCCAAACACACATCTGCACCTTATCACTACTCACATTATTCCTTCAGCCTCAGCTTTCTAGGGCTAACCCCTGAGAGTCAAATCGTTCATCAGTGACCCCTTGGTTCACTTGAAATTCTACGTCAAACTGTCATGTCATTTGCTCTTGTTAACAATTTTGTGCTCTTGCACACAATTTATTCATAAACGCATTGTTTGATAACAAAATCTACCAGCCACTCAATATATTACCTTCGTTTTTTTGGGCTGGAGAGCGAAGCCAATCCAGCAGCCACTTGCATATTTTACCAGCATTTGGCTGGTGGCTGGTGCTAATTTCAAACCCTTTTGTATAGATATTCGGGGTACAATATTATCACGATACTTAATTCATGATACGATCTTATTGCAATATCAAACATTTTGCGATATGCTGAGTATTGCGATAAGATATATTGTGAGTTATTACCTTTTTTCAACTGCAAGTTATGCAGTTTGTCAACATCTGTTTTATCTAATAATAAAATAGTTTTCACTCACTTTATCGCATTTCATTCACATATCTTGGAGTCAGAGGTGTGTGTGTGTGTGTGTGTGTGTGTGTGTGTGTGTGTGTGTGTGTGTGTGTGTGTGTGTGTGTGTGTGTGTGTGTGTGTATATATATATATATATATATATATATATATATATATATATATATATATATATATATATATATATATATATATATAAGATGGGAGTAGTTGCAGAAACAATTCTTTTTTTTTTTTTCAAATTCAAACCATGATCCATCCATACAAGGGACCCCTTTGAAAAGGACCATACCAGTTTTTCCTTGCCAATATTTCAGAGCATTATTTAGCTAACATGACATGGTTGGTACCAATGGATCCCTTAGGTTCTCTAGTTTCATATGATACCAGTAGCTTTAAGACAGAATAGCAAGTCATGGTGCACCGCCATGGTGTAAAGGGAGAGATACCATGGAGATCCTTCCACACCGAGTGTTATGACCTGTCGAATTGAATCCCCATGGCAGACTGCACAGACCCAACCGGTTGAGAAGTGAAAAATATTTTTGCTTCATTATGAAACTGTGGTGGGTTGCATTTGATTATGTTAATGTGGTGGAAAATATCACTGAAACTCAAGCCAACGTTTTCCCTGATGCGCCAAAGACGACAAAGGAATGAATAGTCAAGTCTTCGTATTGAACAGCCAAATCGGATTATAAAAATAATAATTTTTAAAAAATGTAATTCAGGTACTGCCCTAAAACATTCCCCCTGACCTGAACCTCGGTGAGCGAAGCATGAGGACTCATGGACACGTGGACTTATGTCACCAAACACAACACATGTCAGCTCTGCTCACTGTCAGAGGTGCATGGATGTTGCCAAGAGCAGAAAGCAGGATCTCCGGCTACTGAGGATTGGATGGGGAGGGCAGTGACTCAGAAGGAGGGGGTGCTGTCTCTCTCTCTCTCTCTCTCTCTCTCTCTCTCTCTCTCTCTCTCTCTCTCTCTCTCTCTCTCTCTCTCTCTCTCTCTCTCTCTCTCTCTCTCTCTCTCTCTCTCTCTCTCTCTCTCTCTCTCTCTCTCTCTCTCTCTCTCTCTCTCTCTCTGGGTTTTTGAAGTAGCATAGCTGGAGGTGTGGGCGTCATAAGGAGCTGTAAAGTTGAGAGATGTAAAGTGGTCCAGGATGGTTTGGGCTCATTACAAACAAGAAGCTCAAAGGGCAAACTGACAGCAGACGGGTAGAAACGGGCTGTAGCCGGAGGGTGTTTACGCTGCTCAGGATATAGACAGAGCAACACTTTGTTACGTGACAGTGACACACCGACTATAGATGTCAGCTCTTCATGTTATTTCTATATCACTAGCACAAACATGCGTTTCTCGTCAGGGCTGTTATCAAGCTCTGTGATGGTGTTTACTTGGTCAGATGTGATCTTTGAAAGAATGTATAGGCTTATGGCAGCAAAGGTTTAAAGTTTACTTTGAGTGGAAGTCTTAATCCACTGTTTGTCCTGCTCCTGAGCTTTGTACCCCGACACAGCATGATAACGACCTGGAAGGGATGACTAGATCTTAGTCCCTACCTGATGGCTAAAGGCCAGCTGCTGTCTGCCAGCATGCAGCATTAGTCGTCAGCCAGCAACAGTCCCACACTGTCCAACACACAGGCTATCATCTCTTAGAGTAGTGAGACACCTACTGGCTAATGTTAGTCACGTCATGTAAGAGGTCTGCAGGCAGAGACCATGATGGGATTTACACTTGATTGGCTTGTAGAGTTGCACCTGTCCTTGTTGACAATAGGCTGGTAGGAGATGAGCTGCAGCAGGAGGCGGTGACAAAAAGCTGCGGTCAAATCGGACAGTTTTCAGCCATGTCTGGCAGCCCTCAAAACGTTTTCAGGAACTCACAGAGACAGTGACATCCTGTTAGATTCAATCTGTTGGCAACTTATAGTTTGCAGACCACGTTGGGATTTCAATATTTATTTGTAAATATATGTGGAAATGTGTGTGTATGTGGCATTTTTATGTCTGCATTATAAAGCACGTTGTAATGAGCACTTTTGATAAGTTCAATATGAATAATCTATTATTATTATTATGATCATCATCAACCACACAAGATATGTTCAACAGACGAACCCTTCATTGCACAACATGAGACTAATAGCCTACAATCTAGTGTTAAATTACTATTTACAATTACACATTACAAATTACAATTACACAAAGTTTTAGGACTTTGCGGCGCCTGGCTCTGAAAACTGTGGCCACCTTAACCTCATGAGGTTATCATTGCCCACGTGTGCATGATGTCAGAGCAAGTAGGACTCAAATCTAACCAGCATGCATAGTGCGGCGATCGCTGGTGATTGATTCTGCCCAGATCTGGCTCATCACGAACAAGCCTAACGCCGGTGAAGTTTGTTCACAACAGATCCAGAACGTTCTGAGGTTTAGACTTTCAATTCAGTTCATATTAGACTCATCTGAATAACTAATCGATTCATGGATTCAGTGATTGGCAGAAAATTAATTGGCAACTGTTTTAATAATCAAATAATTGTGCAAGTCATTTTTCAAGCCAAACTGCCAAAAATAACCTGTTTCCAGCTTCTCCGTTGAGAAGATTTGCTTGCTTGATTTGTTATGTGATAGCAAACTGATTTTCCTTGAGTTTCAGACCAAAACAAGCAATTTGAAGACCTCACTGTGGCCCGTTTTCTAGACCAAATAATCAACTGATTAATTGAGATAATTACTGGCAGAAAAGAATTGTTAGCTGGTAAGCTGCAGCCTTAGACTCGTTTCTTGTCCTGTGTGTGCCCTCTGAAGGGGTTGAAGTAGTCATTTGTAATTCAGGTGTGATTATAGTCCTTTGGATTCAGTTGAGCTTACTTACTATGAATAACTGTTATGAGACAGTTTCAATATAGTACTGATGCCTTTATATGACCCCCCCATAAGCAAATTAGACCATCAGCGAGAAGAATGGCTTTTTCTATTTTGTTATACGTAATGCTCATCATTGGTGCCGCTGGGTCGGGTTCCACGCAAAACCAGATGAAATTATGCAGGTTCACCAGAAACTCCTCCAGCGGGGCCTCCAGCAGTGACCAGCCCACCACGGACAGACCCGGATCGGGCTTTGCTGCTGCCTTCAACGTGCAGTTGGAGCTCCAGCGGGAGGTGGAGAGTTTGGCGTCTAGCAGCCTAGCGGCTCCTCCTTCAGCCAGGAGCAAAGCTTTGCCTCGCTGTTCTGCCGGTCCCCACTGGGAGCCAACACCGACACCATGCTGCTGGAGGCCCTGGCCGTATTACTGGGCCCGCTGGAGGGAAGGGAGGCACGGACCAGGACTGTGTGGCGCAGACTGTTGGAAGCTACTGCAGTAAAATTAGAGGTTTTCTAAAGGGAATCTGGTGCTCGGAAACACTACTTTTGTCTGCAGGGACCGCCAAAATTAGCACAAAATGAAAGTTCCTCATAGTAAAAATAAATAAGATAATAATATTATCCCACAACCAGATTTTGGCATTGGAGTTGAGATGCAGAGGTGCTCTAAAGGTCGTATGTTTGGTGTTATAGTTACTTCTGTCAAAGTGCAGTGAGCTATAGTTGCTAAAACTAGAACAAATGTACAGATCTGCAGTGGCTGATGGTTAGTTGAGCACTTACACAGAATCAGATCAGCTCTGGGATTTCTGGCAGAATTCATTTCTAATGTGTGCGTGGGTTTTCTTCCTGTTCAGAGGAATCATTCTGCCTTCCTCTCTCTTGTTGTCTTCACTTTCACACAGACAGCAGGAGTCAGCCTCAGAGAAAGACGAGAAAGACGGGACTCGATAGACAAAGACAGCAGCACAGAACAACAGGCTAACCTCGCCTCCAACACTATGTGCATCTGACACACACAACTGGTAAGTGGTACGGCTTCGTCTTTGCTAGGACAGCTTGTTTCTGAAGGTGTGATGGCAGCACAGTCTGTATATGAATGTTTTTATAATGCTCTTAGCATGTAATTACAGTCAGAGGAGCAAATTTGATTGTACTTTGCTTATTGTGTTAATATGATACACAGGAGTGTAGATGTGTCCAATAAACTACTGTAAAACTTCAGTCAAAAGCAAATAAACGTAATTAGACGTCAGGTAACTTTTTTCAGTATGGACATGCCACATATTGTTAGATCAGATCTCCTCCATTGAATTGAGTCAGTTCTTTCTAGGGAAACCATGCAAACCAAACCAAAGTATAATTTATTCAGATTTATCAGCATGATTAATAAAAGAGACAACAAGAAAGTGGTGCCTCCATACCTTTGGAGGTGGTCATGAAATCTGAGTATGTACACTCCTTAATAATTTCTATTCGCTTAGTCCATAAGGGTTCACTGATCAAAAGAATAAAGAAAAGTATCACTCAAGTTGTGAATACTGCAATGTGAAGTCCAATGCTATGGGCCAGTTATTGTCGCAAAATTATTAGCAAATGTGTGTGGAGAGTTGTATAACTGTATCTCAATGCATTTGTGAGTAATCAGATTTGTAAATGTGTAAAATAATCTCTAAATACGTACTTAGATTTGTGAATATGGACAGGAATCTGCAAATGTGTTTTCAGAATCCGTGTGTGTAATCAGATTTGTAAATTTAGAAAAAAACCCCATTCAAATCTGTATTCAGATTGAGTATTGAGATTTACAAATGTGGAGACGAATCTGTAAATTCGTAGACATAGTTTTCACCTCTTTTCCTTCCCGGTATGCTGAATAGGGTCGTCACTGCCGGGCAGGTGGGTTTAAAAGGATAAAGAGAGGCATTGTGTTGGTGTTCAAACATGGCAACATAAACACTCTAAATGGGCCCATTTTGTATGTCCTGTTGCAGTGTAGTCAACTTGGACCAGAATGGCAATGACGAGGTATATAGACGCCTTTCCTGAATTATAGGCTGCTGGGTTTAGTGATTGAAGCCAACTAAAAGCCAGGGCTATTGATGGGAGTTTTACGGTCTGTGAAGTAATTTGTCACAAGCTCAACCACTTTGGCAGTTTAGTTGTAAATGATGTGTTGAGTTATAGATATATTTAGAGTAGGGATGTCACTCGCTTCAAATATTTAATCGCGATTAATGACATGATTGTTCATCATTAATTGCAAATTAATCACATATTTTTATTTGTCCAAAATGTACCTTAATTATTTTTATCTTAGTTTGTCAAGTATTTAATACTCTTTTCAACATGGGAGTGGACAAATATGTATGTATGTATGTATATATTTTTTATTGGAAATCAATTAACACAAAACAATGACAAATATTGTCCAGAAGTCCTCACAGGTTCTGCATTTAGCATAAAAAATATGCTCAAATCATAACATGGCAAACTGCAGCCCAACAGACAACAACAGCTGTCAGTGAGTCAGTGTTCTGACTATGACTTGATCCAAACTGCATGTGATTATCATAAAGTGGGTATGTATGTGAAGGGGAGACTGGTGGGGACCCAGAGAACACATTTTCATTCACATATCTGGAGGTCAGAGGTCAAGGGACCCCTTTGAAAATGGTCCTGGCAGTTTTTCCTCGCCAAAATTTAGCAGAAGTTTGAAGCATTATTTAGCCTCCTTTGGGACAAGCTAGTATGACCTGGTTGGTAAAAGTGGAACAATTTAGAGTGGGTCTTTATGAATGAAAAGACAGTCTCTGGTTATGTGGGACACTTACATGTCTTATAGTATGTTGACATTTATGACAGCGTTCACTTTAGACTGATTGTATGTGGTAACTGGAGACAAGTGGTGATATTTTTCATCGTAGCCCAGGGGCATCTCAGACACACCGACAACACATCCATAGGTATTATTAGATCAAGAAGTAAAGTAATTACAGATGCATGACTTTATAAACAACAGACAGGCTCAGACTTGTAAATACAGACTGGCTATTGCTTCCTGTGTAGTTATGCAATGCTGTCAAACAATAGGAGGGAAGCTGATGTAATGTAGTGCCGTTTGCTCTCGGCGAGCAGAATGCAACTGTGGAAAGCAGCTAATGGCTCATAAAGCATGGGGCATTTCAGCCTTTTGAGCCCTGAGGCAGCCAAAAAGACACACACACACACACACACACACACGCAGATAGAGGCCTGCGTTGTCAAGTACACAAGGGATGCCTTTGCTGGCTTTCAGTATTCTAAGCAGCGTCTTATTTTTCGTGACTGACTCTGTCTCTGTGTGCTTCGGGTAAAGAAAAGTCTCTGAGGCGTTTTCAATCATCGGCTGACAAGAATATTCAGGAATATTGAAATATCATCCTAATGGGAAATCATTCACAGTTGAAATTTCATCTGTAAAAGATGTACACACTCGGCCTCCAGTTTTACATTCACACTGCATCAAGCCAACAAATGCTGAAACAATCTCTTGCTGTGTTTCCATCCGTCTAGAAGCCACGACTCATACTTGAAAATGAAAATGGGAAAACAATGAAAATGCATTTTGTGCAACATTTAGTAATTGATACTCAGCTGAAACTACTTAATGGTAATCTGATAATTCACAGGAAAAAGAATAGCGACTGTTAGGGAAGCACTGATGTGACTTTTCCAGTCCAACACAGATAGCGATACCAGGACTTAATGATTACTTTTCTACCAAATAAATACATATACACTTATTTAAATGCCATTTTCAAAAAAATAATGAACCATACATCAACAACTTGGCAAAAAAATCTTGAAAATGAACAGGAATTACAAATCAATTGTAATTTTTTTTTTAATGCAGCAGCAAATGGGACACACATTCCTATTCACTCCAACTATTTGACTCCGGCTCGATACCCGATCCGGTATTGGTATCGGTGGATCCCTAACATAAATGCTCTCTTTCCAATTGCTTTTCTGACTGTATAAATGGAGAAGAAGTATAGAGTTAATTCCCTTAAATTAATTATGGTGGAATATGGTACCACAGCTATTGTAGGTAAAGAGGATAGTTGAAACTAATACGTTTTACTCAGATACTCTAATAACTGATCCACTTAAATGCTGGGGCGACTGTGGCTTCATCAGTGGTTCGATCCCTGGCTGCTCCGGTCACGTGTCCATGTGTCCTTGAGCAAGACATTTAATCGAAGGCTTAGCCATCGCTGTGTGTGAGTGAGTATTTAGATTAGATCCAAAGATGGACCCTTTGCAGCCTCTGCCATCACTGAATGAATGTGTGGGTGAATAGATGAACGCTGACATGTAGTGTAAAGCACTTCGAGTGGTCGGAAACTAGAAAAGCACTATATAAATGCAAGTCCATTCACCATTTACCTCTCAGGTTTGGGAAGAAGGACATAACACTAACTAACCTGAACTAATACTGATTTTCCTGAGGGTTCTGTCTAATCCAGACCAGCAGCCTCTTCTGAGAATCCTGTTAGCTGTTGAAGAGAGAGCGAGCGCCTGTGAATTTCAGGATGGACATATTGTGCTCTGGTCGCCATTCGACCTGTGTTAACTAGTTATGTTGTGTCTGGGGAGTGACGGAGTGGCAGCGGGTCGTGCTCTCGTGTCGGCTGTAAGCTGTTCAGTGTTGTGGCTCGAGCTGACAGCTGCTTTCTCCAAACCCCTTTCACAGAAGATCTCTTCTTCCTAATGCTCAGCCTAAGCTCCTTCTGTCCGTCTCTTTGTGACAGGCTGTGAAAGTGGATGTCCATATGGCTTTCACTGGCCTGCTGGGACAATCACTGAACCTGTCAACACTGTCACCGCCATCTCAAGCTCTGTCAACTCTTAGTCTTATTTTCTGAGGTTGAATTTGGTTGAGTAGTTGACTTGGTAGCCTGCGAACCAGTAGGTGGTGCTGCTGCGGCTGCTACAAGCTGAGGGATTTGTCTGCCTGTGTTTGAAGGTGATAACGAAGATGTGGTGCTAAATGTCCTCACTGTCATATATATTTTGTGTGTTTTCAGAGGGCCGGGCGGCTTTGCTGCAGCTGAGGATGATGAATGGTCTTGTGCGCTAGAGCTAGATGGTGTGGGAATGATGGACCTCCCTAATGGCCAATCAAGCATCACCACCACCGCTGCTACAGTCTCTGAGGTGAGGCCACGCCCACTCGCCAGACCTCCACACACACTTGTCAAAATCCATCTTGAGACAGACACCCCCCTCCGCTCCATATTTACACTTTCCTTATCCATCATGTTACCTTTGCAAGGCAGCTGAATTTGCAAAACTGCGATGTTGCCAGATCATGCTCAAATCACAAGATCACGTGAGAATTATTATCACGGTGAAAGCGGTATTGCCAAATACTACTACTGGTGGACACATTTCTACTGTGGAACTGTATATACTGTCATATCGTCTAACTCTACTGAAAGTGCCTTCACGTTTATTCTGCTTATTCAGCCTTGTGAAGGGATCACTGCATGGGTGAAATATGGTTTCAATAAAGTACAAAATGCATGACTCCCTCAAAAATAATCCAAGGCACTCTGTAGTGTTTGAAGAAAATTAAGACGCCTTTATTTTACATGGCAACAGCAGTTTAAAATGACCAACACTTTGCGACCAGCGTAGGTGTTCTTCAGGATCTATCATTAATGTCATGATTTGTTTTTTTTCTTACGCATTTTTCATTCTCAATCCTTGCATACGTCACATCTCCTTGATGACCTTGTGAAGCCATCTTATAATAAAACTGTGTGTTTTCTAGAAGAGCAGCAGCTCAGAGTCTCTCAGCGATAAGGGCTCTTCAGACCTGAAGAAGAGTTTTGATGCTGTTGTGTTCGATGTGCTGAAGGTCACTCCTGAAGAATATGCAGTAAGTGAAGTTAAAGTGTCTGTCGGTGTGTCTGTCCTCATCTGCTTTATCTCTGTGTAGGAGTGTTTAAAAACAAAATGTTCAGTAAGCACAAGTGTGATGTGCTGATTTGAGACGGGAGGAGACGGGATGATCGAGGAGGAAATGGGGTCAGAGTTTGGGTCAGTAATAATTGATGATGTTTGGCAGTGCCAAGCAGGCACTGATGGATTTCCTCTGGCTGCCGCTGCTCAAACTTTTCACGGCAACTATGATCAAACAGAAATCACATTTCCGTTGAATTATTAGCCTTATCTTGTTGTGAGGAGCAATGTTTGTCCCGTGATAAATCAAATAAAAGCATGTTCCTCATCATATCTGTAATCTTGTATCTTTGATGTTCGTCCATTAGTCTGCAGCATTCAGCCACAAGAGGGCACCCTTTGTCTTCTTTTTACACTAAGTGTCTTCACCTCACAACTCTTCATGCTATATTAGGCATTTCAAGGTGCATCAAATAAAAGACCGCAGTAACTATATTTTTTGACAATTTATGATTTTTCAAGCACAGAATAATGGAGTTTTTAAGTGGCAGTGGGGTGTTTGGGGAAACCGGCAACATGTCAGTCTGAAACAGCGAGTCTAACAGCTGTTGTGTTTTGTCTCCTCCAGGGCCAGATTACACTCATGGATGCTCCTGTGTTCAAAGCCATCCAGCCAGAGGTGAGCTGCTCTCACATCTGTAGAGACAGGCGGCGAAGTGTCGACCAGACTATGTTTGGCAACTCATAACATGGCAAATTTTAGCCCAACAGGCAACAACAGCTGTCAGTGTGTCACTGTGCTGACTTGACTATGACGGCATGTAATTATCATAAAGTGGGCATGTCTGTAAAGGGGAGACTGGTGGGGACCCAGAGAACCCATTTACATTCACATATCTGGAGGACAGAGGTCAAGGGACCCCTTTGAAAATGGCCATGACAGTTTTTCCCCAGCAGAATTTATATCTTTTAAACTTTAGCTTAACCTTAACTGAGCCTGCTACAATCTAAAAATCACACATTGAGTTAATGCGTTAAAGAGTTGCGTTAAATAAATTTGCGTTAATTTTGACAGCCCTAGTTTAAGCATTAAAAAAAAAAAAGTTCAGTCTTTTATAAATGTATATTAACTTTAACTGTAATGCTTGCAGAAAGGTTAAAACTGCAAAGCTCCAGGAGATGCTGAGCCACGCTCAAGATGGTTACTCAAAATTTATAATCCAAAGTAATTGGAAATAATTATTAATATTAATTTTGGCAGCTATTTTGGATTTAATCTTACATCTTTAGATTGAAATGCTTTTTCGTCACATTGTAGTCATTTTTTTCCTTCGTAGTTTGTCTAGTTTCAGTCAGCGACAACTCAAAATATTTCAGTCAACAAAACATTACATTTTAATTAACTAATTAACTTTTAGTCGACATGTTTCCTTTCATAATTTTGCCAGCACTTTTTCTAAGCCCAGACTTAGTCTTGTCAAATGTTGTTTTTTAGTCATCAGATTATATTGAGCATTTCAGTCAATCTAGTCTAGTCAAAACCATAATTTTTATCATTTTAGTCAAACTTATTTCACATAAGATTTCTGAAAAACACTCCTGATGATTCTCATTAGTGATGCACGGTTCAGTCGTGCCCACCGATCCGTTATGAGGGCCGGTCTGCACCGCCCAACATGCAAAAACATGACCGACCTGCACACTTTATGCATTATAGTAGCACAGTTGTCAGGACCGAGACCTGAGACAAGAAGGACGAAGGAGGTAGAAGGTGATGAAAATACACATAGATTTTGCTAAAGTTCTTATTTTTGTAAACTACATTTTAGTCCTGATTTCATTAACAATATTGCATATTTGATACTGTCACCGTTAGTATTTAGGAGGTCGTGGCGGTGCTGTCTCATCATTGTCTCGTCTTAGTCATGGAAAAAAAGGTGGTTGATGAGCATACAGTATTTCATCATAGTTTTTGTGAAGGAAATTAGCACTGATGTTGACAGTTTGATTTTGACATCTTGCGTGAGAAATCAACACGTTGGACGTTAAATTTGAGGTTGGGAATGACATGTCTTAAATAGTATGTGACAGTCTGAAACATCCGCCCTCACAGCTCAAATTAATGCAGCGAGAACACACACAAAACAAATGATGATTAGCGAATAACAGATTTATATAACTGCATATATGTGTATTTAAGCATTTACTCCTTCCATCTGCTGTCTTTTCCTCTCCTGCTAAATGTCCATGCGGCTGATATCTCTGCGCCATGCTGTGATCAGAGCTCCCACGCAGAGCCTCATATCGTAGTTCTGCAGAAAAAGGGGGTACATGTGTCTCAATCAAGTCTGTTGGCTCAGTGAGATCCGGTTTTGGATTGTAAGGCCCTTCCTGACAGCAGTCATGGATAACCTGTGTTTAAGGTTGCCCAATGTGGGCTTATAAAAGCAGCATACAGACCACATCCCAGTGTGGTGTGGTACAGTCTGCCTCCTGCTACTGCATGTGTTCAACACTTGTCGTCTGAGTCTCAGCTAACAGCACACACACACACACACACACACACACACACACACCTCTGGCATTAATATCATTCCCAGACCTGATTTTAATTTAATTTCAATAACAATGTCATTGTGTGGTGTGACCTTTTGGATTCTTGTAAATAGTCTGTTGTGTCTGAGTCATGGAAAACACTGAAGATTAAAGGATAACTTTGTTATTTTTCAATCTGGACCCTATTTTCCCAAGTTCTCATGTCTAAGTGACTAATTAGGACAAAGATCTTTAAAATTAGTCCAGCATTGAGGAAGAACGCTGCAGACAATGTAATGGCTTGGAGCAACTCCTCATCGTCAATGTATGTCCACTAAAAGTGCTTGTTTTTACCACTGACTACAGTGTCAACTGTCGACTGAAGTGACAACATTATGGAAAGGACCTTACAGAGAAAAAAAGATTTACATTTTGCTTGATCTGGTCTGGTTGTTATTGTGTCATGTGATTTGTTGCCAGATGAGACAACGATGGAAATGTGAGAGATGAGAGAGGAGTGTAGGTGTTGTCAGTTTGTTTTGTCGGAGTACAGAAAGTATAGTACAGAAGCAAAGAGACGGCGACAACTGCAGCTGGCTCACCGCTGCATGCGAGGCACAAATCTTGTCAGTTAATGGTTAATAATTGGTTAACAAGGGTCAGTTAATGGTTAAGAAATTTTTTCTAAATTAGCATCCCTAGTCATGGATGTGGAAGCGGCCACAACATTTCAGAACGAGACTTCTTTAAGCACGACACACAATGACAAACAAGGGAAAGGTAAAGAAAAACATTATTTCATTTCCATAATGTGTCAGACACTTAAAATAACAATCTGAGCCTGTCAGTGGCAAAAACAAACACTTAAAGTGGACATACATTGGCGCTGAGGAGTTGCCCCTAGTGATTATATTACCGCCCGTTTAGCAGCTTCTTTCTGCAGCGTTCTCCCTCAATACTGGACCAATTTCAAAAATTGCTGTTATCATTAGTCACTTAAGACACAAAAACATGGGAAAATAGGGTCCAGGTGGAAAATACCAAAGTTATTCTTTAGAGTTCCTGAGTAGCTTTCGTCTTGTCTTTGGGGGTTTTGCTGTTTCTTCACACAGAGGGAAGTCACTGACGTCGTCTGGCCTCAACATCAGCCTCAAAGTTCACACAGAGGCGACATTTATAAATGCAAACATGCGCCAGTGCTGAGTCTGGGTTAGCTGAATGACAGAGAGAGGTTTTATAGGCCTGATGCAATGCAGCAGTTGGAGATTTAAAGAGTCAGGTGCTCGGGGACAGGGCTTCACTTAGTGCTTTAAGATGGTGAGATCTTTTGAGAGGCCTGTAGTGGATGTAGGGGGCTATTTGGGAAGGAGTCACTGGCCTGATTGAGGGGAGGGCTGACGAGGACATGAAACCTGCAGTGTGGAGGGAGCAGAGTGACCCAGCAGCATCCTGGCAGCGACAGAGGCTTTTCATGCTCTCACGGTGCTTTTGGTCTCTGAGTGCATGGCTGAAAAAAGCTACACGGCAGCCATGACCCAACTAAAACTCAACTAGAGTTTCCACTGCTGTCAGTCTCCTCGCCCTCCTCACAGACACATAATGGGATAAGCAGGTGTGTGTGTGTGTGTGTGTGTGTGTGTGTGTGTGTGTGTGTGTGTGTGTGTGTGTGTGTGTGTGTGTGTGTGTGTGTGTGTGTGTGTGTGTGTGTGTGTGTGTGTGTGTGTCTGCCTGCCTGCCTGCCTGCTGTTTCACTCGGCTCACTGCCTGAATAGGAAAATATTAAATAACTCTGGTTGAATCTGTGAGTTGTGCAATAATATTTTTCAGCCAATTTTTGCCTTTTATGCACCCTTTATATGCCATGTTACAACACTGAAATCGACATGTACACATTCTGTATTTGGTAGCTAATGTAGGGCTTACTGAAAAATGGAAAACCTTAATGAGTATGATTGTGGTTAAAAGGCATATTAGTGTAGAACACAGTATATGTGTGTGTGTGTGTGTGTGTGTGTGTGTGTGTGTGTGTGTGTGTGTGTGTGTGTGTGTATATATATATATATATATATATATATATATATACTGTGTGTGTGTGTGTTTATATATATATATATATATATATATATATATATATATATATATATATATATATATATATATATATATATATATATATATATATATACTGTAAAAAGAGGGAAGAAGGAGGAAAGTGAAACATCACATTCTGAATACAAAGGCCTGTTTAGGTTTAGGCAACTACAACTTCTTTAGGTTTAGGCAAATATAACTACAACCTCTTTGGGTTTAGGCAAATAAAACTACAACCTCTTTAGGTTATAGGCAATTTAAACTAAAACTTATTTATGTTTAGGCAAATAAAACTACAATTATTTAGGTTATAGGCAACTAAAACTACATCTTCTTTTTATAGGCAATTAAAACTACAACGTGTTTTGGTAATAGGCAATTAAAACTACAAGTTCTTTAGGTTTAGACAAAATAACACGGTGAACTCCGGCCTCCTGGGTGACAGTCCTGTGTTTTGTGTCCCATCTGTCTATATCGGGTTATACTACAGGACCTGACTTCTACCTCTGCTCCTGTCATAATTACTACGATCACTAGAGGTCGCTGTAGTGTTCCTTTATACCTTTTTCAGTGATCTAAAACTAGTGGGTGTAATAGGCCCCTTTTGATCCACATCTATGGGGCTTATAGTGACTGATAACACCTGTATTTAACAGCCTGATAGTCTATTCAGCTGGGAAAGAAGACAAAGAGTGTCAGCTTCCATGATGTGACATGTAATTCGTATTAGTAGAGGGAGAGAGTCAACTTTCGATTTGCTACGATATCTTCGGTTTCATGCGTTACTGAACTTGGACCAGTTGTCCAGATGTTCTTCAGAAGTTTCAAGTTGACAAATTTTGACTTTTTGCATAATAACAAATAATAGATGAATCAAATTTTCCACCAGGTTAGTTCCAAGTCTTCCTGCCAGTTTGTGGCTGCACAGTTTGTACTGGGTTTGTATGTAATGTAATGTAATGTTTGTACTTCACGCTCTCTGAAAGCCCTCACAACAGAGATACTGTAGATAGACTCATTGCTCATAGTCTTATTGCTGCGTAGTGAAGATGTTGTCGTCTGCGTGAGTTACAAGTTATGTATCAGCAGTCTGTCACATTTCAGCAGCTTTAGCTCTTTTACTGTTCTTTCAAGACTCCTGTAATTTCCAAAACAACTGTACTGACTGTGAAATAGTTGAAATTGCTATAAACTAGCTATGACTTGGCTTGTTAGTATCTGCGTTTAATATTTTATTCCCCTCTCCATAAACACATCATAACTGCCTTAATATAATATGTGTGTGTGTTTGAGAAAGAGAGAAACTGAGCTACTTTGCGAGCTCGTGTTTACACATTTTTACATGTGAATATGATGCACAAACAGACATTCTGGCATAAGCTGGAAGATTTAGCCCACATAGGACTGCAGTAGAACAGAGGACATCATTAAGTCCCAATGCTGCCATGGAGCAGATGTATGGAGAGCAGCCTCAACGGTCGAGCCAAACCCTCTGCTGGATGAGGAGGAAAAGATGAGTGTCAGTCACCATAGCAGTAAAAGATTACATGAGAACTGTGGGTGGAGAAACAAAAAACAGTGAGGAGATGCTATAAAATCTGGTCAGCCTCACTGTAGATCAAGGCTGTCAATTGATTATCAAGATTAATCGCATGATTGTCCATAGTTAATCAAGCTTAATTACAAATTAATCACGCATTTTTTTCTGTTCAAAATGTACCTTAAAGTGAGATTTATTAAGTATTTAGTACTCTTATTAACGTGAGAGTGGATGAATATGTTTGCTTATTGCAAATGTAAGTCTATATTTATTATTTAAAATCAATTAATTACACAAAACAATGACAAATTGTCCAGAAACCCTCATGGGTACTGCATTTAGCATAAAAAATGTATTGAAATCATAACATGATAAACTGGAGCGCTATTTCACCTCACTTCACAGCTAGCTAGTATGTTCTGGTTGGTACCAATGGATTCCTTAGGTTTTCTAGTTTTATATGATGCCAGTATCTTCACTCCGGCTTCAAAACTTAGTGGCGGTAAAACGAATTTGTGTTAGTGCATTATTATCACCTTTACTTTGACAGCACTAGTGTGTGTGTGGTATGTTTACTTATATATACACTCACCGGCCACATAATTAGGTACACCTTGCTAGTAAAAAGTTGGACCCCATTTGCCTTCAGAACTGCGTTAATTATTTGTGGCGTACTTTCAACAAGGTGTTGGAAACATTCCTCAGAGATTTCGGTCCATATTGACATGATAGCATCACGCAGTTGCTGCAGATTTGTCGGCTGCACATCTATGATGCGAATCTCCCGTTCCACCACATCCCAAAGGTGCTCCAGTGGATTGAGATCTGGTGACTGTGGAGGCCAGTGGAGTGCAGTGAACTCATTGTCATGTTCAAGAGACCAGTTTGAGATGATCTGAGCTTTGTGACATGGTGCATCATCCTGCTGGAAGTAGCATCAGAAGATGGTACACTGTGGTCATAAAGGGATGGACATGGTCAGCAACAATACTCAGGTAGGCTGCAGCATTTAAACGATGCTCAGTTGGTACTGAGGGGCCTAAAATGTGCCAAGAAAATATCCCCCACACCATTACAGCACCATCAGCAGCCTGAACGTTGATGTAAGGCAGGATGGATTCATGCTTTCATGCTGTTTACCCTGCTGTCTGTTTACCCTGCTGTCTGAATGTCACAGCTGAAATCAAGACTCATCAGACCAGGCAACGTTTTTCCAGTCTTCTGTTGTCGAATTTTGGTGATCCTGTGTGAATTGTAGTCTCAGTTTCCTGTTCTCAGCTGATAGGAGTGGCACCGTGTGGTCTCCTGCTGCTGTGGCCCGTCTTCTTCAAGGTTCAGGTGTTGTGCGTTCAGAGATGGTATTCTGCGTTCCTTGGTTGTAACGATGGTTTCTGAAATCAGACCAGCCCGTGTGGCACCGACAGCCATGCCACATTAAAAGTCACTTAAATCCCCTTTCTTCCCCGTTCTGATGCTCGGTTTGAACCTCAGCAAGTTGTCTTGACCACGTCTACATGCCTAAATGCACTGAGTTGCAGCCATGTGATTGGCTGATTAGTTATTTGTGTTAACAAGCAATTAAACAGGTGTACCTAATTATGTGGCCGGTGAGTGTATTTTTGTATATAGTTGGAAAAAAAAGATATCGATAATGACAACTGGAGAGACCAGTGTTTCTAAAGAAGTCTTTGATATCTGAAAGGCCTCGAGAGAGAGAGAGCCGGGTTTGAAAGCTCAGACCTTGAACACGCCACTCTGACACAGCAGACGGCACAGAATCTAAACACATCTGCTTCTGATGATACGTTAAGTGACAGCTCATAAGACGTTGCCATGCGCGAGGGTTGCTGTAATTTACTTACTACACACATAATGGACCCTGGTCTGCACAGTACAACTCGTACAGAGAAACGGTCAAAGAGCTGCTGAGCAGAACATCAACAGAGTCTTGTGTATAATTGATGAGAACACCAGAAGTTATTTTTTATGGTAAAATAATCTATAGTGCAGAGTAGACTGATGTTATTTAATCTACAACCCTCCGCTGAATGTCTGATATGTTCTTTGGCTGTTGCTGTGCAAAGTGAAATGCCATTGAAATGACAAAGATAGATCATAGAGACGAGGGACGGGAAAGGATGCAAGGGACTTGTAGCTAAATCTTTTTCTATCATCTGAATTTACGAGGCAGGGTTGTAGCATCGATAAGGTTTTATCGAGTGAACTGGATCGGGTAGCTCACTATAGTGTGGATAGATCAGCTGACAAGAGAAATAAAATGAGGTGTAAGTGGAAAAGGGACAAGAGTAGAGGATTGTGATGAAATAAAAGACCGTCGAGGACTTTTCCTCCCTTCATTTTTGTTTTTCTGTCTCAGCAAACCATTTCTAATTTCATAATCAGACGTGTGGCGATTCTCTACAGCTGGATGTTTCTGAAAGTTTATGAAATAGAAGCTGAGAGGAAAAGAGAGATGAGTGACGCAGGGGGATTTGAAGGGGCCGAGTGGGGGGTGCATTTGTTTTTAACGCACAGTCATGACAACAGCCAAGTCAGTAATTTAGTGGCTTTGGCTGGCGAGCTTCAGCTCTCAAGGAAAAACTATCGGATTACTTTTTACGTACCGATGAGAAGTATGTCAGTTCCTCTCACGTCTCAGCATCCAGCGTCGAAATCCTCCGAACAGATTGAAGGGCTCGTGTGAGCCGGTGATGACTTGTAGTTGGAGGCAGGTAATGTTTCACATACTCAGGTCTGGCTTCCCTGCAGGCTTAATGCTTTCCAGTGCAGATTGTGAGATAAAAAAAAAAACATGTTTTCCGTAATATAGTCAAAACTGTATGTGAGATGTTGAGTTCTCTGTCTGGGCCTGTAGTCTGCACTACATGTTGTTTTCTGGTGGAGGGGTAATTACTATACAACAAACACATAAGGGAATCCCACCCACACTGCAGCCCGTCAGCATGATGGTCAATACACATTCATAATGCTGAGAGGTGGAGACAATAATGTTTTGGCAGTAGAGAGAGACAGAAAAACCACAGTGACTAGTTTTTCTTTGTCGAAATCCGCTTTGACAATCGAAGTGGTTTTGGAAAAACAACTAGACGTGAGCATAACGGATTCATCTTGGAACAAGGCTTTAATTAGAGTCAATACAAGTTCATTGTGTGCACAGTTAAATGTAGATATATTACAGCTCAAGGTACTGAATCACTTACGTTATTCCAGATATTTAAATAGGTACTGAAATGTAGAGGATAGCAGCAATAGATGGTCACAATTCACCAGCACATACTGTACATGTTGAGCACGTTATTCCTGTGACTTTGGGCTCCTCTGTAACTCACTTCTTGTTCATCTTTTGTAGTTTTTTAATTCCCTCCTGCATTTTATGTATTTATTTTGTATGTACTCTGACTTATTAATAATTTAAGGTGCTATTTGACATGTGAGACAGCTTGATTTTGGTGTGTTTGGGGGAGTTTGGAGGTAAGAACTGGATGGGGAATGATTGAGATGGAGAATATGGAAAATTTGGTGTACAGTGATGTGATTGTGTTGTTTATGTTTGTGTGTTAAAGAAACTTAATGAATCTGTCCAAAATCAGCAAAGACTGCATCAAAACCCATTTAATGACTCCTCTCACTCTGTGTCCCACCATTACAGTTCTTAATCATGTTAACAGTTTGCTTTTAGACTTTATGATGATTTTTACGATAAAACCTCAGCAGATGCACTATGAATCTTCACATAGGATCATGCTTGTCTGGTTTTACTCACCATGAATGGTGGCCTGTACGAACATAAGAATCATACATGTACTAAAAGCTCCTGGAAAAGTTATTCTTTCCATGCTGTGCACAGCGCGGTAACAATGCTACTGAGACAATAATGAATTTTACGGCCTTCTTTTCCTTTTTTTTGTTCCTTGTGTTTACTGTTCTGCTCCTCTGCTCTTTATGTGTTTTGTATGCCTCCACGCCAGCAACAGCTGTGGCCGCAGGCATTACGTTTTTGGGTCGTTTGTCCATCCGCTCAGGATTGCCTGGAGGGAATTTCTTCAAATTTGGCCCAAATATCTACTTGGATTCAGTGATGAACTGATTTGATTTCTGATAGACTTTGGTGGTCAAAGGTCTCTGTGACCTCACAAAACATGTTTGGCAATAACTCGTATTCATATGCAAATTACGACAAATCCACACGTGTGTGTAACAGGATAAAATGATGAAGTGATGACATCTTGGACAGACATGGATGTAAACTGCAACATGACTGGTTGGCAGAGGCATACGACCACGAGCCGGTAATTCTAGTCTTTTACCAGAACAGAGGAGTAAATCTGAGTAAAAACAGGTAAATCTGTAGACCAGTGACACCATTAATTCACATGGCAGTCAGTTTAGGGTTCCTCTGTCTCACTACAGGATAAAGTAGCAACAGACACAACTGTGCAGATTTTCCATTGTACTCCTTCTTCAGGATATCTCCACAATCTCCTGTCTTCTTGCATCAAACCTTCCCCAATCTCACTTCATCCCCTCCTCATCTTCCTCTTTTTCCACCCTGTTCCTCAGCTTTATCAGCTCTTCCTGTACTGGCCTGTGGCCTCTCTCTAATACTCTCAGGGATCCTAACACTTCAGTTTTCTGTTAACAGTGCAGACAAAAACAAAAGGAATTGCTGTGGTATCTTACATGAGGTTATCGCAGTTTGTGGCTTAGCTGCGGCTCAATATCTTATTCAGTCTCTGTACCATTGTTTATGTGATACACCTCACAATGTGGTTTGAAAAGAGCGTAGAATCAGCACAAAGCTGAGTTAATGGATAGGGAGATATAGAAACGGTCATTTTAGAGATGTTTGAATCAGATCTTTATCGTCTTTAGCTTGATCCATCTTCAGTTTTTATTTGATGATGATGAAGATGATCTACCTTTATTAGTCCCACAATGGGGAAATTCAATTTACACACGAGTTCAAACTCGTACATGGTACATGCAGACCTGAAACACACATACATGCAGTAATGGAGAGACGTCAGAGTGATGGGGCTGCTCCTGACAAGCGCCCCGAGCAGTTGGGGGTTTGGTGCCTTGCTCAAGGGCACCTCGGCAGTGCCCGAGGTAAACTGGCACCTCTCCAGCTACCAGTTCACACTCAGTTTTTGGTCCATGTCGGGACTTGAACCGGTGACCCTCCGGTTCCCAAGCCAACTCCCTACAGACTGAGCTACTGCCGCCCCCAAATAATGGCAATTGCAACTTTTAGGTCAATTTGATGTCCAGCCAGAGTTGATGTGATGTATGTTAGTTAGGTATCAGTACTGTATCTTTAGTATCGACTGAAATAACCCAGCACCAAGTACTGTCGTATCGAAACTTCTCCAGTCAGAGGATACCTGCAACCTCTCAGCATGTGAGCAGAGTGGAGCGCGAGCGAGAGGGGAGCATGAGTGGAAGGATTTTGGATGGAGTGCAGATCAGAGTTTTTAGAAAGTCGGGTCGTCGCCTCATCTCTTGCTCCATCCTTGTCTAATTTTGCTTCGGTACCACACCGTGAGTTCGAAGCACGCCTAATGGAGCCTGACATCCAAACATTTCCAATAAGTTCAGAGCGTTGTAAGAAGAAAAGTCAGCAGTTATTGAAATAAACATAGATATAGTTATTTCCAAAATTCACAACATGTTTTTATCTAATGAAATATTGTGGGTCAGTCTATGTTTGTTGGTGTTTAGCCTTTCAAAAACATAATTTTCACTGCAGTGAGCAATTTTAGTGGAGCAGTTTTGAGGTGAGAGTATTGAATGAAGTACTCCATTGGTATTAGTATCATGTTAAGGACACTGCCATGTTTTCTTTAAATGATACCCAGCCCTATTACCCAAACAGTGTCAATCCATCCAGCTTCTAGCAGCCTCTCAGCACTGTGCGTTAATAGAAAATGCTGCTCAGTCAGACCAGCATGTGGAAATGACGGGCTGTCTGTGGCTTGGTGGAGCAGGCTTTTTTTAACTGTGCTATTTTACTGCTGTATTTAAAAGCCTCTCTTTACCAGAGCTGCCTTGTCAAAGCCTCTCCAAACACTCAACTGAGTGTGAAAAAAACAAGACTATAGAGGCAAAGGCAAAATAAAGGAAATTAAATCGTAATTGTCTCTGGAGAGGCTGCAGATCACTTCCCTGCTGCTTAAACACACATTAGACATCGGTCATAACACAACAACTGAAGAGCAATAGAGTGTAAATGACTTGGAGCTTAGCATGATGGACAGATGGATGGACGGTTAGATTGCAGGACAGACCCCGGTGGTCCAGGATTGAAGGGTCATTGTAGGCTGTTGAAACGTTGTGGTCTTAGTGAGCGAGGGTGACGTTAGAGTCTTGTGTGCTTCTTTGCGGGTGTACTGCCTACCTGGGTGGTCAGGTGGTGGTCGGGCCAGCGAGACACACAAACACACCCGCCACCTCCCACGAACTATGGAGCATCTTTGTTTAGGAATCATCACCACTGACGTTGTGTGGGAGCTGGAGAGGAGAGATGATTGACGCGATGGCAGGAAGAAGGAAAACGCTTATTTAAAAGGACAGATGTTAAATAAACGATGGTGAGACTCGCTAGAGTCTCCTGCCCCCTGATTTAGCTCCATCCTGTGACAGGGACGACGTGGAGGCTCCGCACAGGCTTGTAAATCTTGTGGGAAGATGCTGTTAGGATTTCTACAATGTCTTTTAAAGTCTGAACTGTCCCCTTATCTCCTCTCTATTCTCGTCATATCCCCATCCTGACTCAGACATCATACGTCCTGCGGCATCACCTTGCCCACACATGAATGTCTGCTGTTAACATCTGTATTTGATATATTGCTTCTTTACCCCCAGTGTCTGCCCCTAGTGACTCAGAGACTCACCCTTTAATGAGCCATCCCAATGCGGTCTAGGTCGGGAAGTCGTGAGCAGCTAGGTTTTGTGGATGGGAGTAAAATTGATTCACCTATTTATTGCCTTTTTTTTGAATTACAATTTTTGATTTTTTTAATAAACGTCGTGACCGAAAGAACTAGAAAGCGGGTACAAGTGGCTGAAATGGATTTTCTCAGGAGGGAGGCTGGCGTCTCCCTTAGAGGCTCAGCCATCCGTGAGGGACTCAGAGTAGAGCCGCTGCTCCTTTGCATTGAAAGGAGCCAGTTGAGGTGGTTCGGTTCATCTGGTAAGGATGCCTCCTTGGGTGCCTCCCTGTGGAGGTGTTTCAGGCACGACCAGCTGGGAGGAGGCTCCACGTAAGACCCAGGACTAGGTGGAGAGGTTATATCTCCACACTGGCCTGGGAACGCCTCGGGATCCCCCAGTCAGAGCTGGTTAATGTGGCTCAGGAAAGGGTAGTTTGGGGTCCCCTGCTGGAGGTGTTGCCCCCATGATCCAACCCTGGATAAACAGTTTACGATGACATGAGTGAGTGATGATTTTTTTTTTTTTTTTAAATACCAGATGAATCAATATACAGTGTCAATATGCAGTATTTGCTTCATTTGAGTCTGTGTGGAGGTAGAACGAAGTTACCGCGTTTATTGTCGTAATCTGAGTAATGTGACGTAATATGTTCCGTATCCGGCACTCAAAACAAACAGTAGCCGGCCAGAAGCGAGCAGAGACCTGCAGATACAACAGAGCAGAAAATGGCGGACGCACGGCGTGGATACGTCGTACACCATAACATGTTAAATTCAAAGTGGTAAACACTACACATGCAGTGAATTATAGAAACACTTTGTTTTCCTGGCAGTGTGTGAAACCCAGAGCTAGACGTCATGACTAAAGCTGCATGCTAACTCTGTGTTTGTACTGTGGTAACGTGCAGTCAAGCCTGCTGTCGCTCTTATCTCCGTGGTCAAATGGGCCGATGCTACAACAATAGAGCACCCATATACTGACATTTATGTTAAATGCATTCAGATGGCCCAGATGTTTGGGTTGCTGGAAATTTTTATAAATAATTCCTGACAATGATATATTTGACATCAGGACATCTCTGACGACATACATGCTGATTAAAAGTCAAGTAAAAGTCTCTAGAACTGTATGATTCAACTTTTTCCCATAGTCTAGTGTTAAAAAAGGTAACAAAAATTAAAAATCATAATACACATTGTTTCGTGGCAGAATTGAAATGTATCCTCCCAGTCCATTAGGTATAGAGGTTGTTGCTTCCAGACAGCCCATCTCACTGGGGGGTATCGTGTGGGGGAGCTGCAGCCTGATTCAGCTGTTCATACTGTAGCCCAAGTGGGCCGGGCTGGCAGCAGGGATTAAGACGAGAGCTTGCACAACATTTTTCCTACTGTTACATCAGTGTCCCTGGCCTCCGGACAGCAGGCGGGGGCCAGAGGAGGGTCTGGGTTCCCCTTGCAGTGTTTGTGTGGTCCCCGTCTTTACGTCATCACGGAGGATAGCAGCCGAGGCCAAACTGAGTCCTGCCTGGTGCTCACAGAGAAACGGCTGATTATGTGTTGTCGGAGTTTTCTGTGTTCATGTTCCAAAATCACCGCCCTGCCTTCTTTAAAAGCAGTGTAATGAAATTACTATCAGCACTGCTGCGTTCACAGCTGCTGCTCCCTTGTAAGACTAGAAGTGCAGAAATTATTCATTGATTAGGTGATCAACAGGAAATTAACACACGACATGTCAGTTCCTGAATAAAGTAAAGAAACCAAACCCTGATTATGACTTGTGAATATTGCAGCTTTTCTGTTTTTGTCACTGTAAAGTGAACAGCTTCAACTGTTTCTGTAATTCAAGTTTTAGTTTCTGCAAATTTTATCAACATTTTCAATACATACAAACACAAAACCAGGTGCTACCGTGGATCAATGAAAAATAATCAATAAAACAAATGGAAAAAAAAACAAGATAAATCTGAGCAAGTACAGTAAGCAAGTACAAGTGAAAAACAAAAGAAACAGGGCACCACGTATCAGAACATGGGGTAGTATATTTTCCTGATCAGAAAATGAATGTAGGAATATTTACTTCCTGTTAGGTTCTTTCCTTTATATACTTTAGAAACTTGGACCAAACTTCTTAAAATATTCCTTGGTAATTGTTAATGCATGTGATTATAGCTTTATAGCTTCAGCTTTTTGAGAGCTGGCAAACAAAATAATTACTTGGAAGACACCACAGTGGTCTCGGGTAATGGCCATCCATCTACAACCGCTTATCCAGAGGTCACGGGCAGCTGGAGCCGATTCTAGCTGACATTGGGTGATGGCAGGGTTCACCCTAGATGGGACGCCAGTCCATCGCAGGGCACATAGAGACAGACAGCCGATTTAGTGTCAATCTAACCTGCATGTCTTTGGACTGTGGGAGGAAACCTGGGAACCCGGAGAAAACCCACGTTTACATGGAGGGAACATGCAAACTCCACACAGAAGGGCCCCCCTTACTGTGTGCTTGATCTGTACTGTAAAAAGTACAAAAACTGTACTAGTGAAGCGTTTTCATTGTTATATTCATTGTCATTGTTACTTTATAACCAACTTGCATCCTACAGCAAAATGTATGTCCACATTTTTTCCCTTGAGGTCTAACAAATACCCCATAAAACATTTGCAAAGCCTTTTATAATGTTTTTAAATCTACATTGTTTACATCAGCTTGTGGTTTGTGTCCTCTTCTCTTTTAATGTGGCATTTGTACCTTCTCCATTGCATTACCTCCCTCTGCAGCTGGCTGAAAATATTGCATTACTTGACAGTGTGGGTGTTCCAGGGCCTGACTAATTAGGACAGAGTTATCAGTAATGTTATTAGTTACACCACTGCAGTGTTTTTTTCTGCTATGGAAACGCAAAATTTCCAGAGTTTTTTAGGTTGAGTCAGTGGATAGCTTGGTTGAACACTGGAACTGTGCCGATTACGGCAAAAATCATAGTGATGATTGTTATTATATCAACACGATTACTCAGTGACTTTGGAAACATCATGCATGTAGAAAGAAAACAAGACAGGGTCTGTGTGCAACAATGACAGAGAGGAATGATGCTCCGCCACGGAGACAATGCACTGGGGGCGGCAGTAGCTCAGTCTGTAGGGAGTTGGCTTGGGAACCCGGGGGTCACCGGTTCAAGTCCCGACATGGACCAAGAACTGAGTGTGAACTGGTAGCTGGAGAGGTGCCAGTTTACCTCTTGGGCACTGCCGAGGTGCCCCTGAGCAAGGCACCAAACCCCCAACTGCTCGGGGCGCTTGTCAGGAGCAGCCCCATCACTCTGACATCTCTCCATTGTTGCATGTTTGTGCATGTGTGTGTTCGGGTCTTCATGTACCGTGTATAACAACAGTTAACAGTTAACAACAGAGTGAAAAAATTGAATTTCCCCTCATGGGACTAATAAAGGAATATCTTCTTCACCCGGTGAGGCCCAGCCAGCACCAGGGAGCACCGAGTGGCTGTCCCTGACCCACCGAGTGGGGCTGAAGTGCAATGCTGTAAAGGAGAGAGGAGTGCTGGATTTATAAAGCCTCGATTCAACTGCAGGAACTTTCCCCCAGAACTAGGAACCTCTTGAGGAACTCATTGCGTTTCGACCGCAGGGACCAGGGTCTAAATTATGTTCCAAGACATTTTATGGGGCCTTTGTAATACTTCTGAAAGTACAACATTCGGGATGGATTTTGCCTGAATGACCGTTACAGACTGTAAAACACACACAGCGCACACCTGTACTGCTCCATTCATAAACAAGGAAATACTCAATTATTCATTGAGGATTATTTTAGGACAAGGGGAGAACTTTTCTCTTTGTTTGATAACACTGAAAGTAAAGTTAGGCTATGCTGTCGTCCTCCCGACTCATTAAAACAAGAGACAGAGAGAGAGAGAGAGATTGTGAGGGAAGTAATGTTAGAAGAGGAAGACAGCGTGTGAGAGTAAGAAAAGCTGTTTTCTGATTGTTTCATGGTGGTTACGTTCTAAAGCACAAATAAATAACCACCAAACACTCAACAGAAGATTTACTGTGCAGACAGACCCTCTTAGTTTCATTTTCCTCCTCTGTATTTCATTCATGAAATCTAATGCGATTCAGTAAATACTATGCAGCAGTAAATGCTGCAGTGAACCTTTATTTTATCCAGCGTGTTATTTTAGATGAAACAGACGGACACACTGAGCTCCAGGCTGCAGTGCGTTTACCGCTGTGACCACCAGCAGTCATGTTGCTTTTCATACGTTTTTAGACCGCAGTGGAAACACAGACAGCAGTGTGCTGAAGGAACATTTTAGTTGAGTTCAGTTACTTGAAAAGTAGTTCCTGGGAATAAAAGTTGTTCACACAAGACAAAACGAGAGCATAATCGAGCAGAAATTAGATTAGACGCTCAGCCTTATTTGAATCAGTATTGAGTGCTGAGCGTGTTCCTGCATTGCTTCACCTGTTTATTTTTGCAATTCATCCATTAATCCGTTTATCTGTCAGAGCCTTTCACTGGATCTCTCTCTTTCTTCCCCCTCATCTGCTTTTCTTTCCTGTCCTGCTCTCTGCCTCCTCTCCAGTTCCCACAAGTGACCTCTGACCTGATTGTTCAGTACAGTCGGTAAAATGCTGGCGTGTATAAAAAGATACTGGTTCAGTGGTTCAGTGCATGATGTCAGTTTCACTGATTTTGTATTTGTATGTTTTCAGGAGCTTTCAAGCTGCGGCTGGAACAAGAAGGAGAAGCACAGCTCTGCTCCAAATGTTGTGGCCTTCACTCGTAGATTCAACCAGGTGAGATGCATGCACAGTTGCATCACAACCAGCACTGCCTCAGATCTCACCCCAGAGGAGCGAGAAAAGTCGTTGCTGCAGTGTTAACCATTTATTGGCCATCTAGGAATGAAAAAATTACAGCTCCTCTTTCCATCATGTCCTCTGCCCGCGTCCTCCAATCACTAAATCACCTTTCCCAGAGATGTTTGAACCCCTGGTTGTTATGGTGGTGCCTAAATATCTCCATGTCTCCTCCTTGCCAGTCATATACATCATAAATAGTCCCCAGGTGGTCTGACGGAAGGTATTTTGTCCTCAGTCGGTCTTTAGTTCTGGCGCTCATGAAGTTATTAATGCGATCCTGTGTGTTTGTACAGCACGTGTGGAAACATTTCCAAATATATGTAGTGTGTATGGCATGCTCCCCCAGTGCCCTGTGAAATCATCAACAGGAAGATGTGGGTAATCCCCTGCCAGTGTTATTGCCAGGCTCCTCTAGGACCCACCTCACTGCCCACCAGCATAAATATGAGACGATCTAACAAGAATGTGTTGCTGTGGAAACTTCTCCATGTATAGCAGATCCCAAACGGTGATTCAAGATGTTAGCTGCACACATTTCAGCTGCCGGGAGCCAAGGAAAATGAGCTTTTTTTTTTAGAGAGTCCCAGAGAGCGCGAGCCAATGCCATATTCCTCTTCCTTCAGTCCTTGTTTTGTTGGCACTGCACTCTGGGAGCCAATGGAGCAGAAGAGACCTGGCCAGCAGCAGGAGTCAAAGGGAGAATAATTTAAGATGAACCTTTATTAATCCCCGGAGAGAAATTCAGGATTTAGAGCCCATTATGATCAATACACAGCAATTCTCTGTTATTAGGATTTGTGCAAAAAAAGGCAACTTGCATAAAGTAGTAAAAATGTTTTATTCATAAATCATACAGCAGTAATAAAGAATTAATCGTGATTATAACCAAATGGGAATAGACTATATTCTCACCAGAAGGAGACCGAGACCTACAGAGTTCATCACATTGGTGTAAATTCATCAGAAACAGCCAGAGAATATGCCTAAACTTTACTGACTTAAAAAACATCATTACATCATGCCTGTATAGCAGCACTAGGAGCAAGACGTTATTATATAAAAATAGTGTGTGATAGGGTAGAACATCCCAGATTTCAAAATCAAGGAGAACAAAATACAAGTATTTCACTTATTTAATTGGCTGACATCACAATAGACATACTCTTACTCATTTTGGCAGGACAGAGTTAACACAGCTGGGAGTTGGATTCAATTATTTTGGCATTTTGAAATCTAGGACGTGCTACGCTATCACATTTCTCATACGTATTAGATGTTGGGTCTAGCACTCTATTGTGAATCCCATTGTTGAAGAGCCACCTCCTTTACCTGAACATTATTATAGATATTATTTACATTTCAGACAATCTGAACCCATCATCCATTGGTCTGATGACAATTTAGACTCTGGTGGCAACAGCTAATATTTCTGGGGTTCTGGTGTATGCAGTATGGACTGTATATAATTCAATTTGAATTAATTTTTTGATTATTTTTATATAGCGTCAAATCATAGCAGAAGTTATTTCAAGACACTTTTCATATAGAGCAGGTCTAGACTGTACCCTATAATTTAGAGACCCAACAAGAGATCCTCCATGAGGATGCATTCTTATGCAGCAGTGCCAATAAAAAACTCCCATCTAATGTACAGAAACCTTGGGCAGAGCCAGACTCTGGGTAGGCAGCCGTTTGCCTCGATCGGATGGGCTGAGAAAGTGCAAGTAAGAAATGGAGGTAGTCACCGTCGCGTCACCCACTGGTTTGTAGACTGCCATTTTGAACTATCGAATTCGGCATTTTGGTGAATTTGGTTTGGTGTTGGCCCGTCACCATCTTGGATTTTTGGAACCAGAAGTGACACAAGAGGGTGGCATTAATGCAACCGACTGTTGAATACAAAATATTATAATTAACTTTCGTGATCTGAAACACACTGTGAAAGAGTTAAAGAACAAAAATGCATACAGACTGGCCAACACCATGGTAACCACACCCTAACGCATCCCCTGCTTTATGATCTATTTGACTCTAGATGGGACCATAATTTACTAAATGAACATCATGCTGTATTGAAGAAGACTTGAAACTAGCGACTGAGACCATAAACTCTTATTTACGATGTTTACTGAGGTAATAAATCAAGTGAGAAGTAGGCTCATTTTCTCATAGACTTCCATACAATCAAGCTTCTTAATGCAACCAGAGGAGTCGCCCCCTGCTGGCTGTTAGAAAGAACGACAGTTTAAGGCACTTCTATATTGGCTTCACTTTTCAGAACCAGATGTTGTCGCCATATCTGGATATGTGCCAGATACCCAGACCTTTTGCATGTGCCAGTCATTGTTTGCCCACTCAAATGTGATTGGTCAATACTATTTGGTAACCAACCAATTAAATCAAGCAGCCAACAGACTGAAACCAGAACACTTCCGATACCAATATCTTGTCCCGTTGCCATCCCCCTTCTGTTGAGTCGGGAAGGGCATCTGCCGTAAAACTTATCAAATCAAATATGCGGATCAACAGATCTCAGATGATCTACTGTGGCAAAAGACGAACAAACGTAGTCAGATAACAGTAAATGACTCTTATGACTTATCCTCAACTGGACATCAGCTTCACGGCTAAAGTACAGTTGTAAACATCAGAGCAGCATCACCAACTTATTCCAGCTCATTGTCACATTGCAGTGGCTTGTGGGTCTTTCATAACACGTCTGTGAATTCAGTTCCTACCACTGAACAGGCGTCAGCACATTAGGGATCAGATCACCTCATGTCTGTCAGTCAGCTGTAGTCCCCATCATCTTTGGCCAGATCTTCATCTCCATCCCATCCCTTCCTCCCTTCAGGCCATTAAATGGGTCGATCCACAGCTATGAGCTCTGCGGCTGGATCTGTCTGTGTCCGCTTATTTACGATTATTGAAGCGCCAGGGCCTTGCTCCTCCATCTGGAGGCGTTGATACGCTCATAAACCCAGCCTCAAAAGACACGATCTTAGCTTCGAGACATAATATGAGATCTGTAAAGATAAGACAACCCCTGTATCCCCAGAAACCTCACACACATCTAAATGCACCTATGTAGAGCACTGCCATCCTGACTGATGTCATTTCTGTGCAGTTATGGAGGCTGACGAGGACACAGACCCTGTAATGAGCCCCAGTGTGATATCGATTTGAAGACTGGCTTTGTCCAGATTGACCCCACATATCAAGTTAGACCACTGAGGAAACTAAATGTGAGGCTGCAGCATGTTTTGTTCCCAGACTGGAATCATCTTTTACAGTCAGTGGAAACTCCTGACTGTCTACTGTAAACTGGAGGTGGAAGGAAGATGTGACAACATTTGATAGGTTTTCTTCTTCACATGAGGTCACTGTCTCAAAGCAAGAGATGCAAAGTGAAATAGAAGCCAATGGAAGTCCAGGTCCAGCCCATCTACTGTATCTTCTCTCCATTTTTTATCACTCCATCGTCTTGTTTACAGACTTCTATATGAAATGGTGAAAATGAAACCCATATGTTTCCTGGCAATCCATTACATGCATAGATTGAGTGTGTGTTTATCATGTGTTTATAAGGAAAGACGGAGAGAGTTAGCAGTTGGATGAATTTATCTCTTCACTCCTCGGCTCCTCACCTCTTCCATGAAACAAAAACAAGTCCGAGGGCTTTTTCCAGGAAAAAGCAGGCAAAAGCCAGTTGTTGGTTCGAATTATGTGCACATCAAGAATGCACAAAACCATGGCGGAGCAGGCACATACGCTTAATTTATAGACGCACACAAGAAGGGAGGACTGTTGGCAAAGTCAGTCAATCAAGCGCGTAATAAAGTCCAACGGGAGAGAAGAATGGGAGTGGAGCAAAGAGAGAGAGAGTAATACAGAAAGAGATAAAAGTCTGTTAGAAGGAAAGGCAAGTTTATTCGTATAGCACCTTATAATACACAGAGGTCAAACTACTTTACAGGCCAAGAAAGAAGCATAGAAGTATAATAGAAGTATAGATAGAAGTATAAATCTGTCAAATAAAAGTGCAGACATGTTTTGTAAAAGCACAGACGAGACACACCTCCTCTATTTGTATAAAACATGGATGAGTTAATTAAATTCAAAGTAGACTAGTACACAGACTCATCTGGTAACCAAACATGTCCTATTTGCAGCAACCGGTTCATTAGGCCACATATTCTGGTCCTTTCCCCCTGACATTGGCTTTCATTTCTGTGTAATACACCTCCTGAACCAACCCACCTACCACCATCTTTAGAGTGATATCTGTTGAAACTAAGCTAACGAAGCCACAAATGTGCAAAAGAAAGCAATGGCATTTAGTAGCGTCACAGCACGAAGACTGATTCTCACCAATTGGAAATCTAACAGGCACCACAAGATGGATACAGGAGGAGTTGTAAATAAGACCCACATTGAGGGGTCCCACAACAAGTTCACCAAAGTGTGGTCTCTATTTACTGACTCTGTACTATACCATGCCACCTGATCAATGTTTTTCTTGTTTGGCGTATTTTTACTGTAACACAATGCGGGGTAATGCTTGTACTTGCTCAATATGTTTTTATGTGTGTTAACATGTTTATATAATGTGAATTGCCTTAAATAAAGTTTCAGAAATGGCTACCGTTGGTGCATATCTTCCAGTAGTGTGCAGCATAATGGATGAAAGCCATTTCACTGCATTTAGATTTAGCTCTGGGAGCCGCTATCAGATCTGAGAGACCCACCCGGATTGTACTCAGAAAACATATCTGTAATATATTTCGTCCCAGACCACTGAGTGATATACTGGCAATAAGCAGAGCCTAGGCATCAATTCTATATTTAAGTGGAAGCCAGTGCAATGAATTAAGACTTGGAGAAATGTGTCCTCTTCTCTTCGTGTTTGTCTGTATTCCAGCAGCAGCATTTTTGGATGAGTTGCAACTGTCTAAAGAAGAAAAAGTGGTGATGGTCAGTCTGCCTTATCAGAACACAATGTGCAGACAGCTGTGGGCTTTGAAAACCCTCAGAGCCCTGCGGCGCTGGAGCTACCTTCCCCTGCCTCCTCTCTTCCCTCGCTCGTCTCCTCTTCCTCTTTCCATTCCCTCTCTCCCCAGAGTTTTAACACTGATTGATTCACTGACTGGGGTGTGTGTGTGTGTGTGTGTGTGTGTGTGTGTGTGTGTGTGTGTGTGTGTGTGTGTGTGTGTGTGTAATCAGAACTTTGGCTACCAGCATTCTCCCCAAAGAGACAGATTTCCGACATCACTCTCGGTCTGGCCAAGTACTCCGAACACACACTCCTCCTTTCTCGGTTGAGATATTAGGAGTTATGGTGTGTGTGTGTGTGTTGTGTAATCAGTTGGAATCAGTTGGATTTTCTTCTGAAGCTCTTGTTTTTCCTCAAGAGCTAATTCCTAATCGGCTCTAATGGAGCGTTCCCGTTAGCCCTGTGCTCTCCTGCTCCGCTTTGTCCTGGTTTCAGCCCAGAGTTGTCATGACTGTCTGAGAGGCCTTGGCTCTGGACTCTGGAGGTTGAACACCCGGTCTCTTAGTACACACCTGAAATCCTCATTGAGAGTAGCACATGAGTGATAAAGTTTTCTGTGTCATCAGTTCTGCAGCGTCCTCTGGGGTCTATTTTTGAGTTTGTGAGAGTTGCTTGGTGCCACAATCTGTCTTTTTATGTATTTTTTTTTCCTAGACGAGTTTCTGGGTGGTACGAGAGATCCTCCATGCGCAGACGTTGAAGATCAGAGCTGAGGTGCTGAGTCTGTACATCCGCACTGCCAAGGTACCCACCCACCCACGTACAACACGACGTTGTTGTTCCGTCCTTATGACTGTTTGCGTTGTCAACCCGACTTAATGCATGCTCTTTGTGCTTTAACTTTTCACAGAAACTGTGCGACATGAACAACCTCCACGCGGTCATGGCTGTAGTATCGGCGTTACAAAGTGCCCCAATCTTCAGGCTCACCAAAACGTGGGCGGTGAGTATGTTTGTCTTACTCTGAAGGCAAGTCTGGTTTATTAGTAGAGTGCTGTCAATAAACTGGGATGTCACGCAGAGCTGCGCCAGAAACACTGGACACATAAACAAAGGCTAATAAAAACTAGCACACAAGTGGCCTGACAAGATGAATGGCAAGAGTTCAGGAAAAATAAATAAATGGAGGGGACTGTTGAGAAAACCTTGAAGTCACCTCATGAAATAAAAGAAGAATTTAACAAATATAAACGTCAACCACGAAATGATTGAGGTTTTCAGAGAGATGGCCAAGTCCTAAAAGGGATGCACCTATCTGACTTTTTCAGTCTCAATACCAATACCGATACCAGTGTTTAATTAATAAACTGTTTACCTCACTGTGTGGAAGTGACTGGGATCCTTATTTTATGTGAAAGGCCACATAAGGCTTACTTGAATATTCCTTTGTTGATTTTGTAAAACAAAATGTAACAGATATATGCTAATTTTGTGTTATTTATTCTTAAAATAATGTAAAAAATCCTCAAAATTAACAGCAACAATTGGTCAAAACTTAAACAGGAATCAAAATTGTAGCATACAATGTATATAGTATATAAACATAGATCTGAATTTAATAGATCAGCCCCATTGTAACTAAGTTATTTGAATTAGTATCGGCCCGATATCCGATCCGTTATTGGTGCATCCCTTTTTCTTAGTGCTGTAAAGCTGTTCTTAAAGGTTCAGTGTGTTGGGCTTGGCAGCATCTAGTTGTGTGGTGGTTGCAGACTGCAACCAACTGAGTGACTCACTCCTCCCTTTCCACGACTGCAGTAATGTGAGCTCAAAACCGTAGTAACACCGTTCGCCTTTCTGAGAGGCTATCCTTACTACGATAACACTACTGTAGGAGCAACGGAAGTCAGACAACGGCTTGTGGTTTTCTACTCTGTGGCTCACTTCACCACAGTTTCACAAGTGTGTTGGAGCGCTATGGTGGCCTTCAGGTAAAGTAAAAAGATGAAAGTCTCTCTAGAGCCAGTGTTTGGTTTACCCGTTCTAGGCTACAGTAGAAACATGGCGGAGCAACATGGCGGACTCTGTGAAGAAGACCCGCTCTGTATGTAGATATGAAAGGCTCATTCTAAGCTAATGAAAACACAATGCTCCTTGGTTTCAGATGACTATACACTACTGAGTATTATACATTCATTCATGATAATAGATGCCCTGAAATGTTACACACTGTTCCTGTAAGTGACACACACAGCACCTTCATACAGATTACAGTAGGTTTCGAGCAGGAACATCTTGAACACGTTATTCATTTCATTTTTTTTTTTTATGAAGTAAAACAGTATCCATTTTAAAACATATGAAGGATTGTCGATCGGTTTCAGTGTTCTCAGTGAAGATGCAGCGCTTACATAATGGCATGGTGATGCTCTGATGTAATGGTGGAAACTTCTTATACCCGGCTCCACAAAACCACAGGAGATTCTTTTAGCCAGTCAGATGGCTAAAGCTCTTGCCTCTTGCTGGCCAGGATGTAGCTCACCTGCTTCTCAGAGACAGACACACACACACACACACACACACACACACACACACACACACACACACACACACACACACACACACACACACACACGATTTCTGCAGGTATCATTAGTACTTTCCGCTATCATCACAGCCTATAAAGTTCCTGTATGTCAGCAGATCAGATGAACTGTGGTCTGGTATTTTGATCCACAAGCTAACTGCTCTGTAGTGCAGCCTTGCAGGAGTACACTTCATATCCACAGTGTTCACAACCAGACACACACAAGTATGCGAGCAGTCTGTCTCTACCTGGAAAGCTGCATGCCTCTGGCCTCCGTGGCTCGTCCAATAAAACAAGCAACCAGCTAGAGAGTGGTGGTTTTATTCTGCACAACACGACTGCAAATCATAGCAGAATATTACCAGGCAGAGTCCTGCACGGGTGATTTACAAGACCCACTCCCAGCCTGGCACCGCGACGTGCAGTACTGTACCTGACCTGCCCTGACACCTGCACTTATATGACCAATAAGACGAGATCCGTGGCCCGACCTGGGCGGCTGTAGCTCAGTGGGTAGAACGGGTCATCCTTTAACCACAAGGTTAGCGGTTTGATCCCCAGCTGCTACTGTCCATATGTCAAAGTTTACATTAATATTATGTGCTTATTGTCACAATATTGTGCATCACATCCCCACTGTCAGCGTGCCTGTGAGTAGCTGACACACAATTAGAGGATGAAAACATAAATATTATTCTCATTTTATTTTAATAGCCTATATTCATCCTATTATCAGACACCCGCGATCCGACCCGCATGTTCTGTTTTAACCAGAATAAAATACGGAAATAAAACGACAAACAGAAACACCTTTTCTTTTGTGTTTCATATATTTTACAAATGGATAGCAAATAAAAATGTCTTTATTTTAGCAGTCTTCTAATGATTACAGGACTGACTTCAGCAACATGTCCTTGTCTTTTTGATTTCTATTTATTTTTTTGTTAAAGGGTCGCTGTTGGATGTTGGAAAAAAAAAAAAAAAGAGGTTTTGTCACCAGACGGCCAATTAGCCAACAGCCAGCCCTCACAGTGAACACTATCAGTCAAATCTCTGCTCTATTTTTGATTCCTCTTTACTGTTACTGCTGTTCCAGCCCTTTGGTGTATATCAGATTTCATTTATTAGTAAGTGCAGCTGAATGAAGGTGTATTGATGCGAAGTCGTTGTATTTCTCCCAGCCCGTATGTGTTGCTAACCCATTACAGCTGATTGTTATTCTCCCTTTCTTTCCCTTTCTACCTCACAGTTACTGAGTCGGAAGGACAAGACAACGTTTGATCGACTCGACTACCTGATGTCCAAAGAAGATAACTACAAACGTCTGAGAGACTTCATAAGCAGCCAGAGCATGGTTTCCTGCATACCATACCTAGGTAACCCGTCACAGTCATACACAACATGATCTATGAAGGAACAGCCTGTCAGCTTCTTATCTTTATGGGCTGTTTATGGGCCAGAGTCTAATCTAAGGACAAATTGTCCGGTTTTTATGAAATGAGCTGCCTCTGCATGTGTGTCTGGTACCATTATCTCATGGTTTATTCAGTGCCAGAGTCGGTCACGATTTATTGTCTGTCGTTCCTCTGTTTCGGCTGTTTTGTCCTCTCCGTACTTCTTTGTAGAAGCTGCTTGTTTTTACTGTAGCCTTTTACTTATTCAGTCTCAGATTGTTGGAATGGTGGAAAGTATGGATGCTGATTTTGAAAAAACATTTAACTAATAACCGACCATAGTTAACCGATTATTAACCGTTAACCGACGAGATTAGTGCGTCTCATGTAGCGCTGCACCAGCTGCAGTGTGTGAGCACAACAGACAACTGAGTCAACAGTTCAGCCGTACGGTAGCATTAACAGCCACGGCGCTGCATGTACACATGCAGCCATTTTCCCAGTAAAAGTCCACCACCAACACCGCATCATTTAGTTTAGCAGGTTGTCAGCTGTGTGTCTGCCCGGCGTAACGACACTCCATCACCCGGCGTAACATTAGCAGCTGTAGCGCTGCTGTGCACAAGGTCTGTCAGCGAGGTGTAACTTTAGCGAGTGTCCAACATACCGTGTGTGTTTGTGGCAGCGGTGAGTGGTGTGTGTGCAGTTTATTTGTTGGTGAATAAATGCTACGATGCTTTATTGGGAAGCACTTTGAGTTGCATTATTGTTATATGAAAGGTGCTATACAAATGAAGTCCGGAGCCAACTTCCTGTGTCTTTCAGCTCCGGCTCAGACCCTTTAAAGGTGGGCTCTTAAGGTGGACCAGCTTTTCTCCTTAAGCTGACAAGCCACTTTGCTTTGGTTAAACAGTCAATTATTAACATTCCCAGTGGACTGACTAACAAAGATGGTTTTGATGAGTTTTATTTTATTTCCGTTGAAGGAAGTGAATGAAGTGTGTTTTACGATGATCAGCTTGGTAGAATTACTGTTTCTGTCAATGGAATCTGGTGGCTGTGAGGAGCGCATATAACTGTAGTTTCTTTTCACAGCTAACTTTGTGAATTAAGGATTTATTTCAACCAAACCAGAGTTGGTGATTGTTGGAACAGTGGAAAGACTAAACAAGACCACTTTGATAAGTTTTGTGTAGTTTCTGTCCAGTTTGAGTGTGTTTTTTTTAAGTGCTCAGTGAGGTACAATTACTGTTTCCGAGTCTGGTGACTTTAAGAAGAGCATATTACTTAAATGATTTTTACATTAATGCATTATTATAATTGTCCAAATCCCTGTTTATTCAATTTATTATATAGTCACTTCAACACGCATCACACCAGAAAAGGGGTGGAAATTGTCCTCCCGGCAATCAATGCCAGATTTAACCTTTCCCACTAAAGACAAAAAGCCAGCTGTTAGCGGGTGTTAGTGGGTTTTTTTGTCCAGTGGGAAAGAGGCTTTAGATTGTACCTTGCCATTCGTTTTCCTGGGTTCTCATCTGTTTCTTGGAGAAGAGGAAAGTCCAACATCTTGACGTAGCTGGAACAAACACATGAATCTGAGAGAAATGAAGAATAAAATATTTATTTCTTCTCCTTCCCTTAAATATTTATACCCCTTCTTTCTTTGGTCCCACATGACATCACGTAGGAATCCCTGACGAGTTTTACAAGGAAAACACACTGTGATGTAAGAGTGGGTACACATGTGTGTGGTTTTATAGCTGTACTGTTTGTTCTTGTTTTGACTTGATGATAACTTTGATGTACTTGGCTTGAACTTTGGCTGTTTCTCACACCATCAGGCTCAGATCACAGCTACTGCTGCGTGATTCAAATTTAAGATGCTCAACTATGTACAAACAAACACGGGTACGAACAGAGAGCTCAAGAGTCTGTTTGTCGTTAAAGAAACATTTTCATTTTCCCCGTCACGCTTCGTCACGGGAGTCTGGAAGCAATGACAGACCAGGAGACAAATGCGAAGCTTATAGCTGTGAAACGGCACACGTGTGCCAGTTTAACTTGTTCTCTCTTAACTTGTGTGCGTGTATGTGAATATGAAGGGAAGACTTTCCGTTTGCTAAACGTTTCAGTGATGTGTGACTAGTTGGTCTTTGTTAGGGTGGAGTCTCTTGTGTTGTAAGTGGTGGTACGTGTGAGTGGGATGGTGTTTCCGTACCGTCTGAGCCCGTCAATGATGCATGCGACTGTGTGATGTGTGACCAGCTGGCCGTCCTCAGGGCCGCACCGAGCCAAGTTGGCACACGGGAGGGAAATCGCCGCTCTCTTGCTCTCGGACGTTCTCCCCCGTCATAAATCCACCAGATCCCTCTGAGGGGAAAGTGGGGGATGAATGAGCTGGAGACTGAAAGCCGCAGCGCTTGTTCCAGAGCATCCCTCCCAACATAAGAGCTGGGTGTGTAATGAAACTGGGGTTGGGGGTTTCTCATGATGTGTTTGGGATGTGTGCACATGCTTACCAGGGCTCCAACTTCACTTTCTTCAGTTTAAACCGTCCCGAAGTAAATGCAGGCCGTCCCACTTACAAAATTAATCATTAAGAGTTGTGTTGAAACATTTTTGCAGCAGATTGCAGGCATACTGTATGTACTGTGTGGCACAGCAAGTTAGCACATTATTTTCCTGTGGAATTAGCAAATTAATAAACTGATGAATGAAATACAGCTCTATATATACTTTTTTTCCAACTGAAAAGTTCAACAGCGTATTTTGCAGTATTATGAGCTAAAGATGTATTAACCAGCATATGCCCTGTTAAAAGCATGTTAGCTAAATATGCCATCAAACTTTTCACTTAGAAAAAAGACAGGACGGTCACATCCTTGCGTTGTAGGGGTTGTAATCTGTATACTGCACAGATTTACGGACACAAAGCAAAACTGTGGAAACCAAAATTAAGAATTATGCGTAGCATAAATAAAAACCAATCAGTGATTAATTATAATTTAGCTCATGTGTTAGCTGTGTGTTTGTTTGACCAATCAGCAGCGTCATCCCTGCAAACTCCACCCACAAAAGTTCCTGTACTTTCAGAAAGTACTACGCCCCCGGCCCGGGGCATATTAGGTGGTAAAAATATCCCATAAAATGTCCCCTGAAACTTAATATAGACCCTGCCATCAAAATGCAATGAGTTCCTCAAAGGTTCCTGGTTCTGAGGGAAGGTTCCTGTGGTGGAAACAGGGCTAGACACAGAGAGACAGAACGTGTGGTTGGCAGTCGTCTCCATCTTCCCTGGTATGTTTTGCTGGTGAGGCCGCCGGTGACACCAGAAAGTAAAATCTCACCGGTTTGGAGATTAATGTTGTCTTTTTTTTCACAGTTTTTTTTTTTTTTATTAATTTTTATAAAGCTTGGTCTAACTTCTGTCCTGTGACTGTCCCTAAATGTACTTTTCATTGTCCCTGATCATTTTTTTCCATCCTTAGGACAAAGGACGCCCTTTAGCTCGTAGCTCTGGTATTTTCCTCTCTGGTCACTAAACAAAGTTCCTTTTTTGAAGCAAACCCACAGCAGAGGGCTAAAATTACCATGTGTGTTTTTCTAAGTGCTAAATACACCACAGGAGGTTTAACTTCTACAAAGTGTATTTGTGTACGTGTGCCATTTTTGTGACTTCCTATCATGATTCTGTCATTGCATCTTTGTGGGTGTGATGATGCTTATCTCTGGTGATAAGGGGGCTGGAGAAAGAGCCCTGTGTGTGTCTACTGGGTCGTCGCCGAGCTTTGGTTTTTCCACAGTGCTACATTTGTACTAAAGTGTGTATGTGTGACTGTGTGAACTCTGACCTGCCATTAGGCCTGGCAGACACAGCCCCCTCCTGTCTGCGCTCACCACAGGGCCAGCCTGTTAAATGCTCAGATGAGCTTGTTCCTGTTCTCTGGCCAATCATGCAAGGACAAAGAGCCCACAGAAATGTACGGCCGAGCTGTGACAAAACGCACACGCTGTAAAATGTTTCTTTGACTCGTTTTTCACGTCTACACCCGCCGCCACGTAGCGAAAGCAGCACAACAGCAGTAGCTGTAGACACTGTTTACTGTAGACACTGTATTGGTTCAGAGACGTACTGCTATGTATGAGTGTTTTGATGGAGCTCACAGCCCAATACATAATATGTAGTTACATCTGTATGAGGACTGATGTAAAGAAATACGTCATCCACAAAATTTAGTTACTCACCTCATGGTACCTTGAATTCTGGAAGAAAAGGTTGTTTGTTTTACGTCCCTTCACGGAGGCTGTCCTCAACCAAAGAAAGTCGTAGTCGGCTAACTGTCATACACTTTTGTTGATTTATCGGTTAATTTAATCGACAGTACAGCGAAACTGAGTTCCTCCACAACGAATTCGCACAAAAGTGCCATTTTAAATCTTGTGCTTGCCACAGATGTGCTCAGAAGTCTCCTGGAAATATGTCATTCAGCATGAAAAAAGCATTTAAAAAATGACTAATCAACTGAAGAAATCTCAGTCGACTGACCAAAACAACTGATTAATCAACTAAGACGGGGCAGCCCTACTTTTCTCTATTTTTGGATCCTTCATTCTTTGTGGAGGCATGCAAGAAAACCAGAGTTTACAAGATTTCATGGCAGCACGGGGTGAGTCGTCGATATATGAATGGCCATTTTGTGGGTTAAGTATTCCTTTAAGACCTAAAAAGATGATTGTGTATCTGTGCTGTGTGACAGAAGAAGTCCTACGTAAACAGGGTTTACCATTACACCATTACTGCTCATTATGAAAGTCCCAGTGTAACATCATTATACTAATTACTGAAATCCTGTAGTAGCCTTTTATTGTTTGGTCTCAGTCAGTTGGAAAAGACTGTACAGAGTGCCAGAAAAGGCCTGTGACTCTCTTCTTCTCCAGCATGCAGTTACTGTAGTTGTTGGTCTATCACCATTGTGTGGAATAATCAATGTAGTGGAAAACACCGGGGGTAAGGTGTCATGTGTGCGATCAGAAAAGCCAGCCAACTGAGGGGTTCGTTTCCCAGCTGGTTCCTGACCTTGGGAAAGTCTGGTCTGGCCTGTAGGGATTTTCTATTGACACTTTTGGCCGTGCCAAGTCATGCTATGCTACGCTGATTTGCGTTTCTATTACAAGTTGTAGCAAGTCTCATCTCCAGAGTCGGGCAAAATTGTGGCCGACTCGCCTGTAAGCAGGTATCGGTGACGTCTCGCATGCTCAGCTCACTTTTGTAGCTTCTAACCGAATCTCTGTTTTTTAGTTTCTCTCTTGCATCTTTGTTGGTACTTTCACATATCTGCTTTATTTTCCTGTCATGTTTGATTTTAGCTGTATAGGAGCTCTTGCTACTGAGGAAAACCCAACATTTGGTGATTTTGCTGCTTCACAATAAAAGCTTTTAAATAACAAAATAATGGGGGACTTTTATTGTGAAGAATTTGTAAGAAAAAGTTCATCACTGAATTCACGGATCTTTGTTGGCAGCTATTCTTCTATTAAAACAAGCCTACTAATACTACAGCGAAGAAGAGTACAAACAGAAAAAATAATGGGACTTTGGTTGTGAAGAATATAGGAAATTAAAGGGGTTTATCACTGAGTTAGCAGAGTTTTGATAGTGGCCATTTTTTTAAAAACAAGTCCAGTAATATTGCAAGGAGGAAGAGGACAAACAGCACAAATAATGGAGGACTTTTATTGTGAAGAATAGGATATAAAATGTATTTATCCACAGTTTTACAGCCGTTCCGTTGACCACTAATCACAGCCGTCTTTATACACACCTTCAAGTAGGTAGCCCTGTTGTGATGGTGACGCGCCGAGTCAAACCGAGTCAAACCGAGTCAAACCGAGTCAAGCCAAGCAGCACATGGAAAAGGTGCTTTGGACAGCATGGATATACAGTATTATGACAGCTACCTGCCTGTTTTGTTGGCTCATTGTTGTTGAGCTAAAATGTGCTGACTGTGTCCGAGAGCTTCTCCTCCTGCAGTGTGTGCGTCGGACGGCTTCGACCTGTTCTGACTTCCAGTTTCTCAGAGGGAAACGTCCACAGGGAGCCACGGTTTCAAGATATACGTTTGTATTTTAGGGAAAGAAAAGCTCAACGGTTTTATGTGGAAGGAATGTTCGCCCTCCTCTTTCCCGTCTGCCTTTCTCTCACCTTTCATCACCCTTACGTCTCTCCTGTTATTTCATTTTAATCTAAATTTTTCTATAGCAGCATCATTTATAATATCCTCCATATTATCTATTTTAGTCTTAACCTTGATATAGTCCAATCTGCTTCTGCTAAGCAGTCTTTCCCCCCTTACATATTTCTTTCCCACCTCTTTTTTTTTCTTTAACCTTCCTCCTTTCAGAACAAGAATAATGTGATTTTGAATCCTCGCTCACACTTCATTTTTATTTTACTCACTTTCTTAAATTATTAAATCCATCTGACGTCCTTCAGTGCGTTAAATCAGATCAAAGAACTTTGAAGTGTTTCGTCGTTTCATGTGATTGTATCATCCTTTATACAGATAAAGGCTTGGCTCATGTTTTACATACTGTAAATGTTCAAGTTTTATATTCAAACTGGAAATAACTTTGAAACTTGCGCTGATATGAAGCTGAGTGAAGAGTGAAAGACCATTCAATGTTTACAAAAGGATTTAATTTCTTAAAAACGGGCAGTCTCATATTCTCACTTAGACAGCCACTCTGGATTTGTGTGTATGTGTGTCTCTGTTCAAGTGTCATTAATGTACATCTACTTGGGATAAAAAAAAAATATTAAGAATTGTTTTGTTACAGGGCTAGATATAATATGTCCAGGACTATACTTACTATAAATACACTGATAAATAACAAAGAATGGCAGAGTGACAACATTGTGAACATTTGGCCTGAGTAGAATCACACCTCTTAAATTACCTTTCACAAATAACGCCAAAGATATGTACATACCAACGCCAGCTCAGCCATATGCACACTGGACAAGCACGCTGTTGCACGAGTTCATTTTCTGCTGGTGTCGAAGGAATCCCCTCAAGTCCAGACAAAACCCAGAAATGATTAGACAGTCCTGTCCTCTAATCGTTTGATTGTAGGGTCTCTAACTGGCAACACAACTTTAAATTTCACACGTTTTTCATGCTACTATGGTTAAACATCCCAGTACATCCAATACCCTTTGGTATGGCCAACACTATTTTCATTAGCTGCTCAGAAGAAATTTTATGTCTTTTGTAAATGACCATTTCCCTTTTATTACATACAAGAGTGGGTAAAATAGGACACTAGAGGGTAATACGTGACGGTCTCAGGGTGCTCGATGGACCATTACTCTCCAGACTGAAGGTGGAGGAGAGCCGTTTAGAGAAGGCAATGGCATCAGTCTTCATCTCAAAGTCAGCTTGGGAGCTAGCCACTGCACAGACTGCTGGAGTCATTATTATCTGGCCATAACCACATGCCACCGTCTCTTCCTCCTTTCATATTTTACAAGGCACAGTTGTATGATGGCAGGGATTCCTGGTTCTGCATTTTACAGTCTTTGTTCATGGGTAGATAACGGTAAAGAAGGCAACTTGAGGTGCATTTGAAGGGAGCCGCAGTCCGTTGTTTCAGTCGATCGGTCGGATCATGAGGCGGACTGACTTGAGGGAGTAGAAACCTCCTCCGTACGCTGCCCAGAAGATGCCATCCTGGAATTTGCTGCGGTAAACTCCCCCGCTGTACCACACGCCATTCAGGTTGGTTTGGCCACATGCATTGTACCACCAGCCACCCTTATGGAAGTGGGCACAATTACCTGGTAGAGAGGGACACAACGTCATGAAGAAAGAAGAGTGTGATGGACAGACAAAGAAGGAACGTCATTGTTCTGCTAGACTTGTCACAATAACTACTTTTGTTGGACGATGTATTGTCCCAGAAATAATTTCGATAAACGATAATATTGTCATCTGGCTCAGGGCTCTTCAGTGTGGAGTTTTCATGTTCTCCCTGTGTAAGCGTGGGTTTTTCTCCGGGTACTCCGGCTTCCTCCCACAGTCCAAAGATATGCAATTTAGGTTAATTGATGACTGTAGTTGGGATCGGCTCCAGCCCCTCCATGACCCCTAACGGGATAAGCGGTTAAAGATGGATGAATGGATGGATAATATTGTCATTTTAAGACCATTTTCTGCCACTGATATGAAAACCTGCTGTTTATTCTCAGCTCCATCCAGACGCCCTGTATGCCAAACAGCTACAGAGGATAGCTGACTCTATTATAAGAGACGACTCCCACCCCCTTAATGGTGAATTTAAGCTGCTCCCATCAGGTCGGAGGTTCATGGTACCTGCCTGTAAGTCTAAGCGTTACAAAAGCAGCTTTATACCAGCAGCCATCAGTACTTTAAACAAGTAAGAAACTGCAATTTTAATTTATGTATTTATTTCTTTTGCTGTTTCTTCTATCTTGTTTTAAAGAATGCCACTTTTCGGCGTGGTTTTGAGATATTTTTTATTTTATTTATTTTTTATGGCTTTTTATCCACTGATGATTTAACTTATCTTGTTTTTTTTATCATTGCGGCCGTTCTTCCTGCCCTTTTTAGCCTAAGCACTGTAAGAACCAAATTTACCTACGGGTACAAATAAATATTCTGATCTGATCTGATTCTGGCATCATGTCGGCTAAAATGTTGGTGACATTTTTATTGTTTAAACATGCATGCAATCAAGGTCACGCCCACATGTAAAGGTCTATAAGAAATCAAACAGCTTTAGGAGTTCATCTAGCATCCGCCCCTTACCAGAAAATGCATCCTTGTCTCGATCGAGCGTGGTGAACTGTTTGCCGTTGTGACTGCTGAAGGAGTCCCCGGCGTTGCCCTGGTAGGTGCCGAGCCTCAGCCGATAACCCTCGCTCTCTGACTCCAGGCGGAAGCTGCTGTACTCGGCGTACACCTTCTTCCCCGTCCAGTCCTCCAGCTCTATCATCATCTTATAGTCGGCCTGTTTTCCCAGGTTGTAAATATTGTCCAGCCCAAGCCAGTGTTCACCGTCTATGTTTCCAAAGCCTCTCTGTAGGGGACAAGCACCACAGCATGTTCCTCCTGTTATTCGTTGTCAGTTGTGGTTCATGTTAAAATGCCATTGCTGTGTAGCACAGACCAAAAAAGTGCTGCGTTAATTTAGTTAGTCAACATTGTGTACAAGCCAACTGATGAAAGATCAGATCTTTTTATTCTGTGGTCTCTGAACGCAAATCAATGTCCAAAAAACACAAACGGTAAAGCAGAGCGAGGTTCGATTTTTCTTAGTTTAAAGGGGCCTGGTGCCTGCGGTCCACTGAAAATTGAACAAAATCTGCCTCCCATTGAGACGATAATGTGTTAAGGTTTTTATCTTGGGTTTCCCACTTGACAGGAATTAGTTGAATGGCAATTTGGCTGCAGTTAGATGGAGAGTTGAATACAGCACATTCAGAGCTGCAGAAACACATTTCGCTTCCTGATCTCATCAGCATGTAAGAATTGATTTCTGAATATAATTTTATAAAGGAGAGGAAAGCTTGTGCCTTTGCCATATTTTTTTTTATTTTTTGCTGCAGAGAAAACTGGGAGACTAGAGGTTTTCGTCAGGCTGTGCATCAGTGTCATGTCTTTGTGTTCCTTCATCTTGCTCTGTTAGCTCCTGGATCACATCTCAATCACAAAGGCTGATGCTTTAGAGATGAAAAGGGATGAAGGGATCATTTTCCAGTGGGGTTGAGCTGTATTTCCCTCTCAGCCCACCATGGCTCTCTGATTGCGTAGATTTATACGAAGGTTCCTGGCTCCAGCTCTTGGCTGTGATTTTGGTGTGAGGAAATCCACCGCTAAGCTGTTTACATTGACGGAGCAAGTGCTTGCTTTGTGGCCCCCAAATGAACTGCTGAGACTGGGTCACTTAGGAAATAGGAATGGAAAAGCTGTGAACACAGTTCTCCCTCATGCTTAAAGATTTTTTGATATTTTCTCCAAAGGTTTAATTCTCATTAAAGCCTTCCTTTACTCTGTCAAACTTAGCTGTTTACTCAGCTTACCTTGTAGTTCTCCCAGTTTCGAAAGAAGTTAACGGAGCCATCTCTCCTCCTTTGCAACACGGTCCACCCTCCGTTGTCAAGGCCGTGTTCACACCAGGCTTGGATCAACCGATCACTGCCGTCTGTCTTGAGCAGGTACATCCCACTGGTGGTGTGGCCTGCCTGTCGCACCTGGAAACAGTCTTTGAAGGGACCTGTGGTTGGAAAGATGGTTGTAGAAAAAAAAAATGGTAGAATAGGGATTGCGCTAGCGGGTCTGATTTAAAATGTTTGATATGTAAAGAAATCCTGATAGAGTGCTGCAGGTATGAGTCCTAAAACCCAGAAATGAGGAAGCATTTTAGCACGTCTTGCAGTCATTGAGTTTTTAGAAAGATGCCTGAAATAAAATCTGTGGTTAATACAAGCTTAAGAGATTTTAATATTTGTTCTACATTATGAAATACATCAATAAATACCCCATTTTTGAATTTTGAACAGTTAATGTGTCTTATAAAGGCAGTTGAGATGTCGAAATCAGACGACTAGGCGTCATCACACCAACTTATACTTGCACTCATGTGACCATTGTGTCGTCCATTTATAGCCTTAACGATTTTACTTCTGGCGACTGCATTTACACTTGAAGGGGGGGAAGGGGGGGTTAATTTGTGAAGATTATCTTGCTGAACAAAGCGTGTTTGCCACAGAGATTATTTTCTGCAGTAATTCAAAACTCAAAAAAAATCCTGTTGGCTTTTTGTCAAGGGCACCAGGGCGATGTTGACTTCCTGGATGGCCTACAAAAATATATCATCCCTGGAGCACTCTTTTGCAATATCACCAATCAGTTTGTCGAGAATATTCTTGAGGTTCATCAGTGTCCCAAGTATTTTGGGTTGAGTAGTTGATAATGCTTAGCAAAATGTTGAAATGAGTTAAACCTGAGAGTAAAAAGCAAGAAATAACCATATAACTTAATGGTCTTGAAGATGGTATATCTATATATATTGTTAGAAGATTGATTGATTGATCAGCCTTCAAAGGAATCCATGTGGCAGCTCTGCATCCAGAAGCAGCTGAATCCAAACCAGCATATTTCCTCTGTTTTCCCCAGTGTGAATATATGTATTAAACCAGTATGAACACCGGCATTGTGCGGGGGCCTCCGGGGCCTGAAGGCCCATGGAAGATGGTTTTCTCAGCTGAGTGTAGGAGCACATAGGGATCCAGTGTGCTGCCCCAGCACAGATACCTAAAACTCCCCAGCACAAGCTTGTATTTTTCTAGTAATGATACGTTTTCATCAGACCTGTCAGTGAAGGGGTTCTCTAACGTATTCCCCTGTCCTCGTTCTTGTTAGTTTCTCTAAACAGAGTTTTAAGAGGCTGAGGTTAAAAATAAATCCAGTCAACGAGCCCTAGTGGTTTAAAAAGAGCCTGACTAGACCAAACTGTGGTCAGGCAATGTGTATTTACAGTAGTAGTGAACCTCCATGGAAGAGAACCTATTAGTGGCTTGTTTTTTTGTCAAACATTTACCTATTTTCCTTTCTGTGCACATTCATCCATATAAATCCCATATGAATTCATCACAAAGCACAAGTACCCTTCCTCATCAACTGGAACTGGGTAGAAATATAGAGGGTAGAAATATTTCAGTGGATTTGTTTTTCTTTTCCTGGAAATTAAACGATGAAGGATGATGTGTCAGCCACCAAAGCAAATACGATCCATTCCTGTTGTTTCACTTGGTTGTATATATTGGTGTCCAGATTGAGAGCTTTGTTTCAGCCATAGACAAAAAATAGATTCTGGCAGGCAGTTTGTGAAAGCAGCAGCTTAATGCTTAACAGTTAATTCATGATATAGCTGAGGCCTGCAGGATTATTACATTGGAGCTCTCAGTTCTAATGGGATATAATTGACTAATACAATGCTAAAATTACAATTCAGCAGGGGCTTTGCCAGAAGTAACCATGAGAACACTCAGTCCTTTTTGTCATCTACAAGTCCCGACCATTTTACCTCCCCCACCCATCTCTCTGTTTCCTTAGGTTGATGAAGGCTTTTTAAATATTCCCCCTTTTACCTCTCTGCTCATTGAACTGGAAAGGCCAGCCGTTATTAGCGCTTAAAGCAATACTTCACCCCCAAAATGACCATTTATATATCAGTTACTCACCCTGTGTTATCCTGAAACCTTGTAGGAAACTTTGTTTTTGTCACACGCCTCCACGGTTAGAAAGAAAGTCTTGAAGTAAATTGAGGCCACGTTTAGTAACAGAAAAATCCAGTCGTTTGCCTAATGCTTCTTAATGCATGCATCTTAAAATGGTAATGTAAGGTTTTAGTGCAGATGCATGTGTTTGGGAAGAAGTGGGTGAGTGATAACTGAGACTTGGATTATACTGCACGTGTTGTGTGAGAATATGTAAATTGATATAGCTTTCTTGTTGTTAAACGCTGCCCCCATCTACCTCAATTCACCTTTTTTGATTCTCTGTTCAACCTCGAGGCAAACAAAGTTTTCTTCAAGAATTCAAGGTAACGTAATTCATTGATGTACAAATGGTCATTTTGTGGGCAAAGTATTTCTTTAAACTGCATTTAAGGTGTTGCAAGCTCATCAGCCGTCAAACATACAACACAACACTTTCATATTACTTTATAGGCAGTAACGGCACTGTTAAATTACCATAAATTACCATACCATACATTACATAACATGCTATAACATGAAGACCGCTGACTTATTGATGATGCGTGACCCAGCCTCCTTTGCAAGCAGCACGCTTGGTGATTGTTGGAAACACTAACGACGAGTAGTAGTTAGAGTTTAGTCTGGCAGACTGATTTGCTAAATGGTACCAGCCTTTTTCTCTAATGCCAAGTAACCAGAAAGTAATGTTATCTTTATCTGGAGTGATTTAATCAAATACGGGAAAAAGTTCTTCTGCGAACTGCTGTCAGTTTTCAAATAGCTCCTCTTTTATTTCCCTTTTTGTCTGAGGGATGTTGTAGATGATTTCATCCATTTCACCATCTGGCCGTATAACCTCTGTCAACATTCCCCGCCATAGTCTAATCGCCAGTCAAAATACAGCGGCCCTGGTCATTTCCATGTAGCATTCTAACCTTGCAAATTGGTTTCATATTGGAGGTGATCTTGCTCCGATGTCAGTCTCTGTGAGAAAAGTCCGGAGCCTCATCTGTCTGATTTGATAGCTTTGTCTAGGGGAGACATGATGAAGTGGTCCATCAGATGTGTGCTCCGTTTCTCTATAACTTTCCTTATTATGTCTTGCATAGACTGAATGAAGGCTTTGCAGTAGATACAGTATATAGTCCCCTTCTCTGAAGTCTTTAAGATTGTTGAAATAGACCTAATCCTACTAATTTAGTACATATGCTCAGTGCCGTGCAGCCAATACAGACGGCCAAGTGGGAATCATAGGAATGTATGATTTCACTGCCTCTGCACAATGCCAAGAATTAACCAACTGTGCCTCAGCAATACCAACTGTTGCGAGAAATTTAAAGGTTTTGATTTGCAATCCGTTGTAGTTGTCCTAATTAATTGCACACACACCTGCTAAAGTACAATTATCTAAGTGTTCATGCACTTATTTCCTCATCACCCCCTGCAACTTTAAAATTGGTACATACCATCAGAGGTAAGTGTTCCCTGTGGTGGCGGAGGATCAATCCCAAATGGGCTCGCAGTAGGGGCGTCCATGCGTGATCCTCTTGGAAAGGCCCGGTTGTTATTGTCCCTCTGTATCTCGTTGGTGAACCGATTGTTAACTGGTAGATTCTGCGGAACCACCTGCACCAGTGGGGGAACTACAGGCAGCTCACTGCGGCCCAGTGTCCTCAGACACTGCTCCTCCAGTGCGGAGATGAGAATGGACTGGTTGTTGACCACCCCGGCCATTGTGGCAAACCTGCCCTCCAGCTCCTTGTACCTTGAAGCCAGTCGCATCATCTCAGAGGTCACATTAAGGACGCGGTTCTCCAGCTGGGCCAGCTCCAGAGAGTTGTCTCTTTTCCTGATGATCTCATGCAACAGCTGCATATAGAGTTGGGTCACCCTGGAGTTCATGTTCCTGCTCTCTTTCCGCAGCAGCTTCATCTCGTTGACCAAGTTACCATCCACGTCCACCACCAGCTGCAGCGTCTCAATCTCACGCCGCTGTTTGTTGAGCACCTCCCGCACATCTGCAATGTCTATACGGGTCACTCTGTCCTTGTCTGGCTCTGGGCCTGTGGTGCTGGCACAGATTGGACCTGATGACAGATATGAATTATTTAGGAGGTTTCCAAGAAGCTATTTAGATTTTTAGAAAAGCACAATTAAATGAAGGCAGCCATATGATTAATAACTGAAGTGTATTACAAAAAGAAGTTATCTTTTGAACCTGTGATTTTCTGCTCAGGTACAAGGAAGGTGTAGGAACACTTTTTGGCATCAGGGTCTACGGGGGCTCTTTTACTCCTGTGAGGAGAAGCCTCTTTGGTCCTCCGGGCTTCCCTGGAGCTCCTGCAGTAACTTTCCTCCCAGAGGGAGAGGCACAACAGGGCACACAGGCTCCACATCAGCCCCTGCATTGCTGCTGGCTGGTTAGATGGATAGATGGACAGCTACTGGTGTCCCACCAAGTCCCCCCAGGCCTCCCTGCAAGAACACAAGATCTTCAGAGGTGGGACCCTGAAACAGACACGTCTTTGTTTACAAAGGTTAACAAAACAAATGTTAACAGCAGGGGTGTTGATTATATGTTGTTCCAGAGCTGACGAACTTACTGCCGTAAGATTTCAATGAAATGGTATTTGGCACCTTTTCAAATATTCACAGACAATCAGTAATTGTGCGCTGTAGGGTTTTGACTCGGCATGTGGTAACAGAGTTGTCAGGTCATTGTTCTATGTTGAGTTGTTTGTGTGGAAAGATTGAAAGAGAGAACACGTTTGCTGTCCAGGCCACGGGACGAGGTCTGCTTTCTGTCTCAGATAGTTCCCCTGCTGACCCCGTTTTTCTAAGGTCCTATTGGTTCCCCCTTGTCATTCCTGCCATATGGCTGCTGCCTCTGCTTTATCCTTCCTACCTGCCCTTACTTTTACTTCATGCATTTTATTCTGGAAATTCTTATTTTTTCTAGTAAACTTCCATCCTCATGTCTTGCATCCTGGTCTTTTTCGCCCACAGGAACTATTCCAGGAACTCTTTTAGAAATCCAGGAACTTAGTTTGTTTTTGTTTATGGGGCATATTGCAGTTCCTGCATCTGAGTTGGTACAGTTTAATGGCCCAGTAAGTCTGGTTTGCAGCACTAAAGGTCATTTTACACAGGCTAATTTTGCCTAACACGGGCTGTACAACTACTACAGCTCATGTAGAACATTCCGACTTTCAATCAGCTGTTGTCGCTAGTATCAATCTTAGGAGAAGGATGATAATACAGGAGTCTTATAATGCTAACAAAGACACTTGCTATCACCTAAAATACACTCTCTTCTAGGGTTGTCCCTGCTTAGTCGACTAGTCTGTCGTTTTGGTCTTAGTTGATTAAGGTTTCTTGAGTCGATTTGTCATTTTTTATACTTGACATGCTGAATGACTTATTTCCAAGAAACTTCTGAGCACATCTCTGGTGAACACATGATTCAAAGTGGTAATTTTGTGTGATTCTTTGTGGAGAAACTGATGATTAAATCAAGTAATCGATTAGACAATATCGTGTTTGTCGACTAAGAATTTCTTTGGGGATATTTCTTCAACGTTAGTTTTAGTCTCCCTTTCTACCTCTTCTTTCCAATGCTGGTTCAAGCATCACTGTCAGCATGCAAAATTACATAATAAACAGTCTTTTTCATTTGTGATTTATCTTCACACTTGTTGGGATGCAACAGAAATGGAATCCAAATCGCTGAAGGAACTTTGCACCTCTGATTTATATTCATATGCTGGAAAAGGTCTCTAAGAGGGTTCAAGACCTCCCTTCCTGCTCCAAGATCTGACCTCATTGTCCCGTATGACAGTGTTGTGTATGTGCACAGTGCCCCCCTCCCAGTAAAACACACTGACACTTAATTCCGATGCAGCTTCCTGTGAGACCGGTTAAATATGCTCACTGCTGAGCTCCCACTGCTCCACGTGGCTCCATACATTCAACAGGAATGTTTAGCAGGAGGTAGTGTCTTGTGTTTCACATGAAAGATTTCACACACACACATGCAGGCAGTCACTACAGGGGTGTGAGATGACGGAAAGGAAAACAGCGTGTGCTGTGTTGTCTTCGGCACTTTCTGCTGGGACTCCCTCGCTTAGTTCTTATCCCTGCTGATTTGTTCTGTTTCTCATCAATGCACAAGCACAAAAACACTCACATAGACAGACACACTGCTCCATTTAACACCCAGCCCGGGCCTGTGCAAAGCCATGACCGTCCTAATCTACTCCATCACTCTTGAGCCACTCTTTGCTCAGTGCCACATCATTAAGTCCTACCCCCACCCTGAAACTCAGGCCCTGTGTTTCTCCAGTATGATGCCATTGTGGTTCTCCAGGAATTCTGGCAATTCTGACACTTGGAGCAATGCAGAGAAAGGACAGGATTACATCTAGTACTGCTGATCTCCAGATTTTGCTGGTATGCGTAAGCTTATGTGTCCATCTGTATGATTGAATACTGTGTGTGCATGGCTATCCAGAGACGTTATTCATTTTCATGGTCATGTGTTTTTCCAGCAGCCGATGTGTCTTGACAGGGTAACCAGGTACTGTATCCTTGCTGACCTCAGAGAGAGCTGCTGATGACTTTAACAGTCAGCAGTATCAGTTCTTCTCTTCCAGTCTATGGCTGGCTTTCTGCTGTTGCTGGGAGCTCCATGAAGTCTCCATATTTAGCATCATCCACACGTCGCCTAAGCATGAGCAGCTCACACGACATTACAGGTCATCCATCAGCCATCACCTCCTTCATTTCCAGTCTCCTTGTTTCCTCTCCTTCTCTTTCCTGTTTCTGGACTCTGATTTCCTCCTGGGTGGTGGTTTTGAGTACCAGGGGCTTCATCTCTTTCATGGAACCGCAACATATCAAAGGCTTTCCAGGGAACGTGAAGAGGTCACTAGTGTGTCTTGAAGGTACACGGTTTACAGCGTTTCCTCAAAACAAGCAGAGCGGCTTCTTTTTTTCTCCCCCGACAAACCGAAACTAAACACTGCTGAAGTGCTTGGGGTCTGGGAAGGCTATAGAGCAGAAAACATGAAGTGCTCATCTGTGGGAGTAAAACTTCATACAGGCGAATGTGCCTTCACATACTGTGGTTGCAGTCACCATGCTGATATGTTGCGTTTTTGTTTTGTAGATTTGAAGTTTTGGATTTCTCTCTGCAAACTGAGGGTTATGTTTATTTTTGTTAAAGGAGCGAGATGATTTTCTCTCTTACGTTAACAATTCACTGTATTTTTTTTTTTTTTTTACATCAGTCATACTAAATAGGCTCTTTTTTTGACAAATTTTCAATTTAACGCTGATGCTTGGCCATTGTTCTATCAGCTCTTTGGGTGTTTTAACTGCATACTTTTCCAATGCAGGATGAGGCTGTTTAGAGAGGGAAAGCTCTGTGAATATAATTTGTGTTCAGGTCTTCACTGTGCCTTATCCTGTTTATATCTCAAATAATCCAAACTTTAAAAACTTTCATTTAGTTTTCGTGACAGAAATTAATAAAATCCTCAGATATTGGCCAACTGTATATTTTTTAAAAAGTTGTTTTACACCCCTTAAAATCAAGAAGGCCTCACGACCCCCTGTAAAGCTTTGGCAACCCCTAGTCGGGATCGGGACCCCCAGTTTAGGAACCACTGCAAAAAACAGCCACACATAGCCGACCCGGCTATGTAAACAAAGCACAGAGAAGCTTGGATTACAACACAGAGAGGGAGCGACTTCATTCTCTGCTACTACTCGACTACGGCAACCCACAGCATAGTCGCAGAAGCAGAACGGTACACACTGTTGTCATTGTGTGCGCTGTTAGCACCATTAGCTGCTAGCTGCTGGTTCACTATGTTGAGAGCTATTTGGAGGCAATCCCTCAATCATAGATATACTCTGAATTAGCCCCTTTAACAGTTTTAAATCTGAGAGAGCAGCCTGTTTACTGAATCAAGTTTTAGCTTACAATGGAAGCACTGTGCAATTTCTCTACATATGTATGTATGTATGTATGTATGTGCATATTTATGACGAGTTAATACAAGTTCAGTGTATGCACCATTTTATTTCCATCTGCCTACAAAGACTGAAGTTCACCTTTAGCTCACACTAGTGTGCATGTGTAGTGTAGTGTGCCTTGGCATGAATGAGCAATGTTCCCTCACGTTTCAAGGAAAGGAGATGAGGAGCGACAGACTATGAGGCTGAAACACAGCACGAAGACCTAAATGGATAGCACAGGCAGCAGTGGATTTAAGATGGAGGAGAGAGAGTGATAGAAAGTGGGTAATAGTTCCTGTCCTGGCCAGGTATCATGAACCTAACAGGAACATAACTCTCTTAGATTAAATGCCCCTGTTCCTTTTTTAGCCTTGACATATTTGCACTGTTCCTTTCCATTTAATTACTTTCCTCCCTGTTTAAACCCCTTCTTTCCTACTTTCCTTTCCTAACGTTTTTGAATACTTTCCTTTCTCTTTCCTCTCTTCTGTTCTGTGTTCCTTCCTCTCTTTCCTCTCCAGGTCTTTTGGTTACAGCTAAATCGCTTAAGCAGCAGGTTGCGGATACCTATGAAAGTCAGCAGCACAGCAAATAAGTAATTTTCTCCTTGATATGAGTAGGATTTATTCCATTTCTTTTTGGCTCAACCCTGCCAACAAACAGCTCATGTATTTCATAACATCCATGTGAAACCAGTGTGTGGGATAAAGGATTTTCAGTGGGCCTCCAGCTATGCCTGCTTTGTTTTTGACAACAGTATGAGCATCATAAATCTTCCTAAATGCACTGCTTGGTCCTCACCCTGCTAATAGTTATTAACACTCAGGAGACACATGACAGTGGCTTTTTAATTGTCCTCACCCCCCCTGTCTGTCTCTCTCTCACCATCTGTCTGAGCTGTGGTTTAATTTATATTCATGTCTGTTATTGGAGCAGTCTAAGAACAGGCAGTGTGAATCTGTAGCGTACTTCATTTACTCTTTTACACCTCGATAAAGCCCACAGATTGGGTTTGGCTTTGATTATGTGGAGGTGTGTATATAGAGCAGGGACGCTGCTGTTCGTCTACCTGGGTTTTCTGTGTAGATGTTGTACATTAATGGTGATTAGCTTTGCGCCTGAGTAGGAGACAGAAATAATTCTTTTCATGTCGTCAGACAGGAAATGACCAGAGAACTCATTAAGCTAGACGGCTGCTTACATTGCTGCTAGACAGGAAAAATGTGTTTTTCCTCGTTGGTTTAACAGTGTAATGGATGTTAGTTTGTTACTCTAGAGAGACAGCCGTATGTCTCACTGGTGGCCTCAGGTTACTCTCTATGAAGAAGACAGGCATTTTTTATTATCTGAGCCAAAGCAAACTGCTTAATAAAATGATTGAAAAACAATCGGTATAAACTGCTTCCATGGAAATCTGGCTCACTGCAGATTTGTGCTGTATGTCACTGTCATACAGTATTTATTACACTTGTAACATACATTCATTCACCACTTTATTAGGTGCAACTTGCTAAAACTAATGCAGTCTAATTGAACAGTCAGTAAATCCTACCACAAGCTACAGCCTCCAAAATTGCCAAAGACCATACTTGAATCAACTCCTCTCTAAAACACTGAGCGTTATAACCTTAATGAAGGGAGGATTTATTGCAGAACTGCTGTATTAGACTGAATTGGTTTTAGCTTGGTGTACCTAATCAACTGGAACAGCTTATACGTGTACATCATATATATAAGGTAGTCTTAGAAAAATGTAACACAGAAAGTTTGTACTTCCCGTTGCATACTAAATCGCTCCAAACTTTTTCCTCAGAGAATTAATTTGACATAATGAAAGTGGTTAAGATCTACTCATAGCACCACTGTAGCAGACATAAGTTCTAACCTTACTAACGTTTCAGCCACCGCCATTGACAAAGGCCTGTTTGTGTGTTGTTAGGATGTGCTCTGTTAAACGAAGCCTCTGTTGCTGCGTTGGCCTTCTCCATCAGTTTGGTGAACAGAGACCTCTTTACGCAGAATTCACACCAGGCAGCTGCAAAGTGCGATTCACTGCAATAATTACATTTTTCTACAGCCCGGAGGTAAAGTCATGTCAGGTGGGAAGAAACTCTTCGTAACAATACGTCAACATGTCACAGACGTCACAGGTTTACTGATTGGTTGCGGGTCCTCTCTGGCCACGCTTGGCTGCAAAAAGTTAAACTTTTTCCAACTTTTGTTTGGATGCGCTTAGCAGCAGATTCAAACGGCACTCCACGGTGACGGTGACACTCCACATTACATCTTTTAACAACTGACACGCGTATTTGTCATTCATATTTGTGAGAAAAAAACTTACACATTAGTCGTGAAAATAGTATATTTCTTGCCTTTTATTGGCCTGGGTTTTTTTCTGTGGCGGTGTGTGCTGGCTGGTAACGTTGCCTAATATTATGGCGTCACTGCAACTCTTATAATAGACATCTGACTGGCAGATAATCTTTTTCTTGCCATTTTAGGATATTTGTGAATTTGATTGGATAGAAATTTAAACAGGCAAACAAAATATTTGCACATGTTCTTTGAATTTTCAGCAAGCCACTCAGAAACAGGTAGTGAGCTACTGGTAACTTACAGGCCACTTGTTGGCGACTCCTTTGCTAAATAAATGTGATAAAGCACAAGCAGGAAGAATCTATTTGGTGCACTGAACTGTTCATGCATGCATCAGGTGAGGAGTATGAACTAGAGCCCATGAGAGAGTACAATTTAGATTCAGGCTGCCAGAATCATCCACGGACTGTTGTGGGTTTCAGAGTTCCTGATCTCCTGCAGTGATTTAGCAGCTCTGATGTGTCAGTCTGCAGCCTGATGGATTGCAGTTCAAAAAGCGGGAGAGAAATTGATTTATATTTTCATAGCCAATGCATTTCCCAGCTTCCACTCCCCCATCTGGTCCTGGTCAGACTTTCCCACAACAAGTCCAAGCTGCCCTAAAACACACAACACTATCGCTGGTCAGAAGAAAGAGAGGGGGGTGAGTGAAGGTCTGGATTTGGAGTAAGAATAAAACAGCAGCTCTGCTTTACATGACAACATGGAGCTCAGCCAGCTCTACTGTTGGTACGCAGCCAGAGACCGACTTCCTCCCGGCTTTTCATCCATGCATGATGTCACCAGCCACAGTTTTTTTGAGTTACACCTCCACTCGGACGTTGTGTCCCTCAAAGTGACTCACTCTTTTGCTCTGCTAAAACAAATTACAGAGCCACGAGGGGGAAATAAAGAGCTGATAGCTGATAAACAGTCGGACTAGTTTGGAGTGAAGGATGGAATTAAAAATCAGAGCAAAGATGGGTGGAGAGGTGAACACAGCATGAGCGGGGAGGAAGTAGTAAAAGCACTGACATAATGAAACGATTAATGAAAACAACTCTACACTAAAAACAGCGCTAACAACAAGAACAAACTCATAAAAGCCTCATCAGCAAAACTGTAGAAACCTGACAGAGATTAAATACCGCTTCCACAGTGGAGTAGGAAATACATCGTGGTACACGATTAATGTGGGGCAGCTAAGCTGACATATTCATAAGATTTGTGCATTTTGCGATAAAATCATTTGGCAGAGACAAAGCTTTATATGTCATGAACAGATATAGATATTGGGGCACTGCAAATTTGGCCCCTGAGAGCCATGGCAGCCATTTTTCAAAATGTCACCAAGTAAGCACTTAATGCTCCTAATTGTTGCAGAAAAATGGTTTTGTGAGTCTGGATGATCTCTTATGTGTGTTCAAGCTGATTAGATCAGATGTCAGAAGATCACAGACACAGATCATTAGCATCTTAATTTTTTAAGTGTGTTTTTAAAAGGCGTTAACTTGAGAAAAAATGTGAAAGCCAAATAAAATTAGCATGGTCATGTCTGGGTCAAACTTTACCCCCTTGACTTCATGATATAATGACAACCAATACACCTTTAGAACGGCAAGATTTTCAGCTTTCCGTCAATGTATTTCACTTTTCATTAGCTGTATAAAGCTGTGTTTATTCTCATGCAAGACACTGTGGCACGGACCTCTGCGGATGGCGTGCGTTTATGCTCAGCACATTTTTTTTCAAAATGCTGGGAGGCGTACAAACTATATATTCTGTGGATAATCAAGAAGTCCTCGGGTGGCACCAGAAAGGAAAGTAGGCTGCCTGGCAGCAGTAGTAAACACTAAACACCGATGTACATGCCACCAAACATTGCATTTGTGCACTGTAATTATTACTGTCCCTTACCTCCGACTCTCGTACTTCCCCTCGGGTCAGCACTCTTTCCACGAGACCTTTTGTAGCTTTTACATCTTTCACAGCCTGCAGCAAAAAGTCACTTCTTTCCCCAGTGTGTTGGCTATTTCTTTCCAACAATTGAATGCCATGTGACTGTCCCTGCTGTCTCTCAATGAACAGTTGTAGAGACGTGTGTACAGGCGAACCTGCTCAAAGGCATCCATATTGAAACGAAAGGCACAGCGTGCTCAATCAGCGCATGGTTAAAAAAATTCACCACTGTGACATCTTGCAGAGCTTTCGCCCACCACGTTAAAGCCGTGATGTCGTAATTTTCTGGTTGCACACCTCATGCAGGCTTCAGTACGGCGAGCATAAACCTGGCTTAATTAACAGAGATATGGCTGGATAAATGTCAGGAGTGCCAGTAATGTAATGGAGTTGTTTTATATCTCCTCATTAAACAGTGCATGTTGGAAATATTAAAAGGGAAATCAAGCTGGATATAAAGAGCTAGAATAGGATCTTCTCTGCATTTTGTAATTGAGACCGGAGCCTCAAGCTAGAATACAAAAATGAAGGATGATGTGGAAAACAAAGTTGAGTTAGATGAAGTGGTTCTACTTAGGAAGCCTGCGGTTAGAGCACAACCGACCCAATGAAAAGCCCAGAAGTGGTTCCTGCCTCCTGCTCTCTAGCTACTGAGATGTCTCCCTCCATGATGCTGTATTACTGAGGGACCCCTCAAACCCCCACTCCCCCGAGGCCTCACATCCCCCATCTGTTTTCCTTCCATTCTGTAATGAAACTCTAAACATGTGGGCTGATGTTGAAGGGGAGGGTCAGAGGTCTATATGTGGGATTAGGGTGCAGCCCCACCCTTCCTCTACCTCACCCCCTCACCCGTCCGCTCCACAACCTCTGCAATCAATCGGTCTTTGTGGAAAACGGGTTCCCCCTCTTCCTCTCTCTCTTTTTTTTTTTTTTTGTTTTTTTGCACACATAAATGCACAAACTCGTCATTCTCGTGTCTGAGGCAACCAGAGTTCATGTGAGGCCGTCCCTCTCTATCTGTCACACTTTGTCAAGATAAGGACTTTCAACTCTCCAGCACCCTCCTCCATCACTCCATGACACTCATCCTTTCCCCCCTCCCATCCTCCCAACACAAACACAGCCTGCCCCTCAACACAAATACAACTCTCCCTGTCTGCACACTCCGGCATATTGTTACTTCTTGCCCCGGTGCTGTATTACCATGGCTGACAGATTAGCTGTTACCTAGCCCGATCAGGTGGCTTTTCTCTTGTGATGTGACACTTGGCGGTGAGCGAACACAAGCTGCCGCTAAGGCATCAGACAAGAGCTGGAGGAGGGTCGGGGGAGAGAGGAGAGCCGGGAGGAAGCGAGAATTAAAGCATTTTTAGAAATGTTTGTTTGGCTGCAGGAAGGCGTGATCACTCACAAACTCTATCTTTCTCTGTGTTACTTCTCCCCTGAGTCACACCTCACCTTCAACCTGCAGTAGGCAGAATGTTGTTGGGCAAAAATCCTTTTCAGCAAATTGTAATTCAAGTGTTGTGAGAGAAAACTAGATTTCTTCACCTCCTCATGGTTCTGTTTTCAGGCTTTAAAATATCCAGCCCATGACGGGAGACTTTGACCAATCATAGGTCATTCCAGACAGAGAGTGCGTTCCTATTGGCTGTGCTCGGACTGGTGGGCGGTGCTTGGTATTTCCTCAACTAGATGACAAACTTTCTCATTTTACAGCTAAACAGTAACTACAAGATGTTCCTGAAAACATTTGTGATGAGAAATAGTCATCACAGGAACAGAATATTGATTCATATTTGATCAGCGCTGCCTAGTTTGACCGTTTGATCAGAGTTCACAAGCTGCTCGTAAACCGCAGACTCCAGCTCAGCTCTGATTGGTTGTTTTCCTCCGCTCTGTGAAATCTTGCAGATATTATCAGGAGCACCGGAGGACACAGAGATTTTCAGATTACCTGTCTCATGCACTACTGTCAGAATGTACTGACTTTTCTGTTTTATAAAAATAAATGAACTTTTTTATCACATTTGCTGCATTTCTACCCGCTGCAGCTTTAAGCTCACACCTCTAATTTCACATGCTTTCAGTTAGTTGGATCAGCAAAGAAGAACTCGTAAATTCACACTCACAGCATAACGCACTGATTACCCACTGGCTGTGCTTGTTACATACCTCCACCTCTCCGGTCTATTTGTCCTGACTTCCACGCTGACCTCTACCTCCCTAAGGTGACCTGTCCGCTCAACTGTGTCCAAGCTCTCATTAGGGGGATTATAAATGAGCTCAACGGCTACAGCCTCTTGTTTTTTCCTCATAGTTTTTGTTATTCATCACCATGCTGCAGGCTGCGCTGTAGCTCATAATGTAAGTTTTAGAGATTCGATGTGTCCGGCTTGTTGTGCTGTGGTTGGATTTAACCGCATGTGGTAAGTACAGCGTAGGGTTTTTTAGACAACAGCATGTCTGTATCAAGTTAGCGTGTTATCCGCCTCTATGTGTGTCCTACTGATAAGATCAGCTGTGTCCACACACAGCCTCAGGTCACACAGTGAGATTCAATTGGCCGCATGCCCGTCGCCCCCCAAAAAACCACAAGTTGTCTGGTGCTGGGCCGGCTGAGTGAGCTATCAATCTCCCGCTGCGTTACAACATAGTGTGTGACAGGACGGCCTGGGGAGGGCGGCGGTTAACTGGCTCTGACAGCCGACCGTACATGCACAACCTGACCGCAGTTTATTGACTTGTCCTGGGAGTTTTGAAAACTTAAAATAGGAAAGACATCAAACAGAAAGTCTGTTGTGATGTATGGTGCTGGGTGAGAGTAACAGGAATGGTTAGTTTGTATGTGGATTGGTTGTACTTGTAATGACCCATTTGAAGCTTTCTCCCAGGCCCTGTCCCCCATGCAGGTGAACCCAAAGGCCAAGCACACAATGTTCTGGATATTTCTCCAGCAGCTGCTCCATCCCTTTATCTTTTCAGCTTTCTTTTTTCTTTTCCAGGCTGAGTTATTGGAGGTATTGATCTTATGATTTATTACTCTACACATGAAATGTTTTCTTAGCCTTTTGCCATTCTCTCGTTTTGGCTTTTTCCTTCGAGTTTTTTTGAAGAGTGCATGTTCGCGCGCATGTGTGTGTGTGTGTGTGTGTGTGTGTGTGTGTGTGTGTGTGTGTGTGTCCTCTCTCGTGGTCGTTTTACAGCATTCACAGATGTGGCTTTGTAGTGAACAGAGTATTTTCCACAGACCCCGACAACAGGCCAGTAACGTAAGTGAAAACATTTGAAGATAATTGTTGAGCTGGTGATATGCAAGCGCTCCAGATCAATGCGGTTAGTGTTCAAAGCTTTTTGCTATCATGGCAAGGTTGTGACTGAAGTGTCTCATATCTGTGGGGTGTGTTTGATAGAGGATGTGGTCAGGGTCGGATTAAATTGTATCATCACAACCCTGTGAGCAGGACTGTCTGTTAACTTTTAAGGATTTCACAAACTACAATGTCGTTAGCCTCATAGCATAATTGCCTAAGTCATATACCTTAGAATATGACTTAGGCAATTATGCTATGAGGCTAACGATGTGTTTTCTGATCTCACATGGACCGAGGAGAAGCTTGTGATGAGAGACATGTCACCACCTCATTAGGCGTAACATTATTGATCTAACCCCGATTCCACGGGGTTAACTCGCCTCCCAGCAGCCTCCTGTCAGTGGCGAAGCTCAGATGGTGCTCTATTAGGAAACCGAGAGGCAACAAAAATAAACAAGCCTGGCTCCAGAGCTCAAATCTCTCCATCAGATTAGATCAGTCTCTCTCAAGTGTTTTGCTGGAATGCCCTACTTTTCTTTCTCTGCACTTTTTCCTCCTTTAGCTTTCTCTTCAGGTGGGGCGTAGTGTAAAATTTAGTTGCATCTTAACAGTTGGGGGGCTTTTCTCCTTGTTACATCTAGAAGAAAATACTGAGACAACCATCATTATTCCACCTTTTTTTCTTATATTCTTCTATTAAAATTGACTCTCTGAAAATGCCCAAATCACCAAACTCTGTTGCTTAACAAATTCCTCTATTTTGCCTTCACACCCCTTAAGCTTTCTGTTTCTCTTCAGGTCGGGCCCAGTGTAAAATTTAGATGTATACTAACAGTTTGGGTGTTTCTCCTTGTAACATCTAAAAGGAAACAACTTTTGTCATTATTTCTATTAAAATGTACTGGAAATGCCAAAATCACCAAGCACTGTTCATCGCTGTGTTTTGCCATGCATAAATGGCATCCGACTCACCCTTAACATCCCTGACTTGTTGAATGTGCTGTATACATGATGCAGCTCTCAGCATGCTGTACTCAGTATATCCCCGGCCTCATACTCCAGAGGAAAGCCAAAGAAGCGTTGCTAAATGTTTCTGTCTGCAGCCGGAGCCTCCAGTCACGAAACGTCCTAACCTCTCCAACCTCTCAGCCAGAGCTCTCACAGCTGCCCAGACACACACACTCACACACACCACACACACTCACTGTCATGCGGACACACAACAAACCTGGAAACAAAATGAACTCAGGCAATATTTACCTCTTTTTTTTGTTACCAGTAGTGGGGGTGTGTTTCCTTCAGTTATAGTTTCATGTGTGTGTTGTGTTGTGTCTTCACCGAGCTGCAGTGCTCAGGACTCATCTCTGTTGCCTCTTTGTCCGAGTCGTCTGAGGTGCTCCCCTCCTCTCACTCCTTCTGTCCCGCGGCTGAAAAAATCTTTTAAAAAGTCTTTTTCGCTGAGGCCCTACTTCCCAAAGATGAGCTCCTCTCTGTGGACTCAGCTGTCCTGAGGCCCGGGCTGGGGCATGGTTCAAGAGCCGGCCACTTCAACAGACTGAGCTCTGACGACTGATGCCTTGGGTTTTTCACAAAGGATGGGGGAGATTAGAGGAGGGAGGGGAAGGAGGAAGAGAGGGGAGGAGAAGGGGGATGAGGGTGTGGGAGTTTGAGATTGCCTCTCTTTTTTTCTTCTTCCTCTCTATTTTTTCTTTGGAACAGCCCAGCCTTCCTCTGATGTCACTCTGATGGAAAAAAGACAGAAAAAGAGAATAACAGAGCTGCCTCATTAAGTTTCCCATCCTCAACAATGAGCGTCTTGGTTCTTATATAGACGAAGAAGTGAGCGGAGTGAAATGAAACGAGACCTGCTTGAATTCAGAAGTGTTAGTGCTGCGTCTGGGGCACCGGCACAAACTACTTTGACCCCTCTTTCTTTGATTGCAACCCACAGTCTCTTTTTTTTTTGCTTTCTACTTAGTTTGTTTTTATTTAACCAGATAAAATCCATCCACAAAAATCTCTTTTGCGATGGCGATCTGACCAAGAAGGCAGCAAAGATAAACATCAAATGCGCAATGATTTCTTATCATCTAAAGTGTGTGATTTATGCTTGCCGCTTCCACGACGGTCGCGTGCAGACAGCACAGCCAAAGTGACGTCACACCATCAGACATGACCCTTTGAAGGGGGATCTGTGTGGCAGATCCCCCCACGCAGATCGCCTGTCTGCGTATATCCAAGCCTATGCAGATGGAAAATGGAGTTTTCCCCATGGAGAAACCTGCAGTATAAAAGATCCAAACATTTTGTGGTCATGATTCCATGTCAGCTTATGTCCCTGTGGCCGTCCTTGCAGAACGTATAACTGAAGCTTAACGCCAAAACAACTGATTAGACAACTAAGAGGGTGCAGCCCTAAACAAGACTCAGTTTAAACTGAGCATATGTCTGGACCGTGTTTGGTCAGTCTGTGACCTTGTGGCTCAGTTGTTACACAGTTAGTCAGTGGTCATCTTTACAATGTTAAATCCAGCGGTACATGTTCACCAGGTCCGGAGAGGACACTATGGGACGCCACGCTCCACTCAACTGGTCGTTTGAGTGGTTATGTATCCTATCGTGTACCTGATTGGTCCCTGGTTTTCTGCTTGCTGTTTCAAACAGGAAACAACATGGCAGCCTGCTGGTAAACTCTTATTCCATCTTAACAATCCACCTAAATCTACTCCTGAAGACATTTTAAGCAAGAAATAGTCTATGCCACTGCTGAATCTGGTTTTATTTAAGAACTAGATCGCCTCGTTTGACAGCTTGGTCAAAGTTTTGTGAGCTGGACACGTTGTGCTGGATGGGTTCATTTGCATGAAGGCTGGTTCCCCGCCTTTTCATTTTAACAGAGCAACGGCCAATGAGGAAATGACAAAAAAGTCAACGACATGACAGAAGTGTTTAACTTTTGTTTAAAACTGGCTGCCAAGATCAGGAACTCTAGTTTGAGATCATAATAAAATAGACTCCCTTTTCCAGACTCAGTCCGCACAGGTGGCACCTTCAGCAAGAGGAGCTGATTGTAATGCTGCTGATGTTTCTGAGCAGCTTCCTGTAGAGCTTCAGCTGGAGGAAAAAGGAAGGCAGATAAAGCTGACTTGTGAGAAAAATCCTTGCTCCGGGTCTAGTCTGAGCTTGTCTGGTCCTTATCACCGCTGTCGTTTACTTTAATGTGTTCAGGTTCCACTGCTAGATAGAGGATGTAGTTTTCTCCATACTTCGTGACCACATTTCCTCCCTCCCTCAGGTTTCTGTTTTGATCTTTTCCTACATACATGTAAACACATCCAAAGTGTGTGTGTGTGTGTGTGTGTGTGTGTGTGTGTGTGTGTGTGTGTGTGTGTGTGTGTGTGTGTGTGTGTGTGTGTGTGTGTGTGTGTGTGTGTGTGTGTGTGTGTGTGTGTGTGTGTGTGTGTGTGTGTGTGTGTTCCAGGCATGGATTTGTGCATGACTAACTGCTGTTATCCCTGACATGCACTCAAAAGAGCAGCCACAGCGGTAAAGCCTTCACGATCCCCCTCTTCCTCCTCTTCTCCCCATCTCTCACTTTCCCCCGTACAGCTGTCTCCAGACTCTTGTAAACTACTTCTCCCGCTCACAACCTCCCTCCCTCTCTCTCTGATTCTAATCAGATGGTGTTATGTTTGTGTGTGTGCATTGTATCCTGAAGATGAGCTTTGACCCTTTTGTCTGGTGGATCAGGTCCTGCAGTTTCGTTGTCGTTGCATATTTGTACATCTATGTTTAGGCTCTGCATTGCAAATGCATGTGTACATGTGCACATTTGCTTGTATAACACCGTTTTCCAAGGACGACGGGTTGCTGGTGTCTGTTGTGTGATAACTTTTCTTACATCTGCACTCAATCTCGACACTGGTGTGTGAAAGAAACATTAAGCAAAAGAGAGAGGGGAGTGTGGAAGGAAAAGCACACCATCAGTTCACTTATAAAGCTTGTTAATCTCTGTTTTCAGAATGGTGGGAAGCTGCTCCTGGGTTTGTCTCTTAATGTTAATATTTATGTAATGAGAGACTAAGAATCTCAGCTCTGCTCCAAGTCTGCCAGAAAGAGGCAAGAAGAGAGGGAATAGGGAGGAGAAGAGATGGCCTTGAGTTGGAAAGGCTGAAGAGAAGATCAATCATCCGCTCAAGGCTTATTTAGATCCATGAGGAGCACATTAGTGAAAAAAAAGTCCACTAGAAACTTGAGCAAAGTGTTGCAAATAGGAGAGTTTGTGCAGGGCTCTTATTCCTGTCTCTGTCGGATCCTGTGATATCAAACAAGCAGTCTGTGATTACCAGCTGGTCAGAAATTCACAGCTGCACTGGCACAGCATCACGCATCCAAGAAAATCTTGGATGCGTGATGCCTTGTTTGTGTCTGTTTGCTTCCTAATGAGCCGAGCTTTCTTTGTTCAGGCTGGAAAAACCTCGTTGATGTTTAAAATAACGCCTCCAACAGATGGACGTTGTCCTCATTCAGCCTGCAGTGGGGCCCTTGACTCACTGATGGATGAGAGGAGAAGAGAGGAGGGCTGGGTGTTCCTCCTGTTTTCATTAACATGTTGCATCCTATTTCTGTGTGCTGCTGTATTTCAGGGATGTACCTGTCCGATCTGACGTATATAGACTCAGCCTACCCCTCCACGGGCAGCATACTGGAGAACGAACAGAGATCGAACCTGATGAACAACATTCTCAGAATCATATCGGACCTGCAGAGATCCTGTACCTACGGTGAGTTTAGTCGGACACATGGCCACAAATTCATGGGATGATAATAACTGCAGTGACAGGACTAAAGTAGACCTAGGTTTGGGCTTCAGTGTTGTGCAACATCCACCCAGCTTAACTATCTGTGAGGTCAGCTGATGAATGTCCTGATCTAAAGTCCTCCCTGTCCTCGGGACATCTGATTATGTCCATTGTGTGGAAGAACAAACGTGCACACAAAGGAGGAGGGAGTCAGTATAAAGGCTGTAAGGAAACTGCATCGTTGCCAGGCCACTTCATTTTCTGTTGCCATGGAGACATAATGAAAGAATCTCTGCTATTCATCAATACTTCAGTGAGATCTGCATTCAGCATCAGTCACAATTTGTGGACAATCAAAGAGAACGAGACAAGCTCCATACATTCCATCCCCAAATTCAAAACTTCATATTTTTCTGCTTACCGGCAGTGCTTTCTGTCAATCTAGACCAGGGGTGGGCAACTATTTTTCCTGGGGGGCCACATGAGAAACCCAGATTCTTGTCGGTGGCCAAACAAATACTGTCAGACGTAACCTCTTTCATCACTATAATAAACATACTGGGCACTTATTTTTCAGCATTTATTATACGAAAATCACTCCAAACAGCATATCATTAAGAAGATTACATTATATGTCTTTGAACTGTACAGGACTGATTGTCTTGGGTAGTAATGTTTCCATTAACAAATCTTAAGATTTAACTTAACCTTAACGCTTACATTTCCTTTTCTGGTTCATGCAGCTTTGTAAAAGTCCTCTCTGCTTTAGTATCTTAGCTAGCAGCCTCTCGGCTGTCCTCTCCTTCTCATCTCCAGACAGATTTCTGTTTTTCTGCATGTTTTGTCTCAGAGTGACAGTTCAACTTGTATTCTTTGAATACAGCCACATGTTTGTTGCAAACTAAGCACAAAGCTTTAACGCCAGCCTCCACGAAAAAATACCTAGCAGTCCATAACTTATTATAGACGTGGCGCCTCAGCAGGTGACGCAACTTCAAACATCACTCACGCCAAGTTACATCAATATCAAGTGTGACAGGAAGAAGCACACTGACAGCACACAAGAATTTCTAAACAAAAGCTATGTTCTTTACTATTTTTTTTTTTTAGTAAGTAAACAAAATTGTGTGGTTAGTCTGAGACCTCCGGGCCAGAGAGAACCATCAGGTGGGCCAGTTTCAGCCCATGGGCCATATAAGGCCCAGATCTGGTCTATGCTGTTTAGGTATGCGCCACAGATTGATAGCGAGATGTCTGCTTTCTCTCCAATGTAATGGAACTAGATCGCACTCAACTTGTGGTGCTCACAGCGCTAAAATATATTTGAAAAACACAACAGTAGTGTCCAGAAATCATAACCCGGTCACTCAGACCTTGTTGTGAGCAGTTTCATTTAGAAACAATTTTCTTTCTACATCCACCAACCTTGTCACAGCGCAGAAGGAAGCGTGCATCTTCTCATGGACGAGAGGCTTGCGACAGCGCTAGATTTAAACATTAATGGCGTCCTCCTCGGCTGAGCTGTAACGTTAGCTAGCTCAGTGGTGCTATGAGCTAGGAGAGCTAGCAGTAATGAGTAGAAGGGATGGGAACGTGACGTCATTGACAACAAGTCCACCATTGTGGAGGACTGATGCCTTCAAATGGAACTTGTGCACTTGTGTTCACGACATGGGAGGTTGTGACCACGATACGCGCTGCGTTCAAGTGGTTAAGTCATAAAGAACACCGCTGCTAAGCAACGGCAACATTAACGTGACTGTCCGAGTCTAGAAGCCACAGAGGCTAAAAACTTAGCAAGCTAGCAAGTAGGTAACATTATGAAGGAATTGCGAAGACATAATGACAGAGGAGAAAGATGAGGTCGTTGAGAATATCAACATTTCCCAGACATATTATATAATTACCAAGAAAAACAATATGACTATCTCTTTCAGATGTACCAGTGTTGCCTCATGTACAGAAGTATCTCAACTCAGTCAGATACATCGAGGAGCTGCAGAAGTTTGTGGAGGACGACAATTACAAGTAAGAAACCAAACTCGGGTGGATACCATGCTTTTGCCTCACAATTTCTGATTTAGTCACAGCAGCAATTTCCTGCCAGAAACACCAGAATTGGTTTTCTGGTGCTCATCTGTCTTTTCCAAAAATATTCCACCCCTATAATTATTTTAATGATGAAAAATTCACAGAGGTTGAATTCAAGCTGATGGATTTGTTATCAATGTTCTTTATTCAGGTTGTCACAGAAGATCGAGCCAGGCACCAGCACACCACGAGCGAACGCCTCCAAAGAGGATCTTGTCGGTAAGTTGTCTGTTCAACATAGAACATAGATTTCTCTTTATTTATGTAAATGTATATCCTTGTTTCTCTGCACCATTGAGTACATGTCTGCATATGAATGTAAAAAAAAAAAAACTACAGTCTGTGTTCCCTCCCACTCTTACCTGCAGGCCAGGAAGCGTCAGCATCTCCTCTCTGTGGCCGTAAATGTACGGTAGCCGCTGAAGGAACCAAAGTCCCGGCCACGCCGCCGTCCCCCAGGAACCTGCTGCCCTACGGACACAGGAAGTGCCACAGTCTGGGCTACAAGTCAGTTTTAGTTTGTATTATTATTAGGTACTGTAGAAGAGCAGTGTTTTCATCGGCCAACAATGCATAAAAGCATTTATGAAACAATGTCATGAAGCAGACATTCTTACCTTTTTCCTTCTGTGTTCTGTGTCCACATAGTTTTATCCATAAGATGAATACAGTAGAGTTTAAAAGTGCTACGTTCCCCAACGCTGGTTCTCGCCACCTGTTGGATGACAGTGTGATGGAGAGCCACAGTCCCACCCGGGGACAAGCAGAGAGCTCCACTCTGTCCAGCGGTATTTCACTTGGTAAGACATACACATGGATACTTAATGCTGTGATACACAGTTTGTATCGTCAGTGACATGTTTGTAAGGGATTTGTGTGTGTTCACAGGGAGCAGTGAGGGTTCTGAACTCAGTGAAGAAGTGTCTTGGCCGGCTTTCGAGAGGTAAGGTTACTACGTCCTTGTCTGCGCTGCTTTTTCATCACATCCATGTGTAAGATCATAAAATGCCCTGACGTGATTGTATCATTTTCAAAGCTCTGGCCTCAAGACACAGCTGTGCGAAATGATTGGCCATGAAAACCTGCGCACGAATGCCGCGTCCAGCCTTGCTTTTAGCCTCGCAGCCGTGCCTCACCCCTCCACTGCTGCTCTCAGTTGCTTCTGCGGCAGCCTGAAATGTATTAAGAGCTTAACATTTAAATCCCCTAACCAGTAGTCCCTCTGTGCCAACAAGTGTCTGGAGCCACACTCACTAGTTCAAGAATCAACACGCCTGTAAATCATTTGAACTTTCTTTCCAAAACACCATTGAATAACCCTGTAAATGCACATTTCATCTAGAACTCCTCTAACCAAATGACAGCTCCTCCATCCAGCCCTAACCCATGCAATCTGAAGGGAAAAACAACACATAAAACAGCCTTAACAGTGTCCCGTGCCCCCTATCCTATCCTATCCTGTCTCATCCTATTCTGAACAGGACTCGGTTCTATCACTCTCTGGGCCCAGTGACCCGTGTGGCCCGCATCCCCTACAGAGGAGTCCTGAGGCCCAGCAGGTACACACATCCCGACCGGAAAACCAACCTGAGCTGAACCAAACCCTTCTCTTATCCTCACTTCAGTCCCTGCCAGGGGCCGCTGTGTGCTGGTGCTTAGTGTGTGTTGTGCTGAGATAATCTGCTGGTTCTGTGTGTGTGTGTGTGTGTGTGTGTGTGTGTGTGTGTGTGTGTGTGTGTGTGTGTGTGTGTGTGTGTGTGTGTGTGTGTGTGTGTGTGTGTGTTGGTGAAATCAGGTGAGGGGCTAAGAATCTGTTTGGGGCTCGTGATTCTTCATCTTTTGCTGCGTACATCACTCTAAAATCCACCTTTTGCTTTCCTGAATTTCTTGCATGTCTGACACACACACACACACACACACACACACACACACACACACACACACACACACACACACACGGTCAACCTGGACTACTTCTTGTGATACTACTCCAAGATATTTCACAGCTTGGACCTAAATATGAGTTTCCACAGTCGCACTGAGCTTCATGTGTTACTGGAAACAAACTGTTACATCCTCATTCCTGAGGCAGAGGGAACAGACTCTTCAGGGGTATTAAAGCCAATTCTCATGGACGGTGCAAGTAAAAGTGTCCCTTGTGGTTAGAGATGAGTCTCTCTTTCTCTCTTTCTCTTTCTCTTTCTCTCTTTCTCTTTCCACCAGGCTGCACTGGGCGTCCTGCTCTGATCCTCCAGACTGACACAATCTGTACACCACCTTGTCCGCCGCTGCCTTTCTTTCTGTCGAAACCAGTGTTAAGATTTATAACTGTGAAATTAGATTCTGTGAAAACATGGCGTGGTAACGCATCATTTTACAGGTCTGCAGATTTCATGATAATTAACAAGGGAGTATTAGGGCCACATTGAGGAAATATAAATAAATCTGAGATTTCGAGAATAAAGTCATAATATTAGCAGAATAAAGTCAGAAGTTTACGAGAAAAAAATTGTAATATGAAATTAAAATCATACGTTTACGAGAAAAAAAAACGTAATATTATTAGAATAAAGTCAGAAGTTTAAGATTAAAAAAGTCAGAATATGAGAATAAAGTCATACATTTACAATAAAAACCTGCAGTATTATGAGAATACAGTCATGATATTATAAAGTTGTTCTGTTATATGTTATTTAAGAGGGGTAATAGAGCAGCGTGCCGCCTGTTTGAAAATGAGGAACATGGAGCATCTTTTTTCTTTAGTTCACGTTTCATAAATAACAAAATACTTCAGCTTCTGGCACATCAGCATCATATTATCTTCAGTATCAGGACCTTGAAAAGATTGTACAAGAAACTACATTCATTTTGAAGAAAGAACCACACGGACCTGGAGGAAACTGCCTCTCTTTGTGGAGGAGGGAATCTTTTTCTCATAATATTCTTTTTTTCTTGGAAGATGTTTTTCTATAATATTATGACTTTTTTTCTCAGGAAGTTATGACTTTATTCTCTTAGTATTGTGACTTTTTTTTCTCAGTAAGTTATGACTTTATTCTCATTAAATTATGATGTTTTTTCTTGTAATAATGTGATTTTATTGTGGAAATCTCTGTTTTTTTCCCTTCAATGTGGCCCTAATATTTGTCGTAAAAATTAACCTATTTGAAATTTCTGTGGAATTACTGCTAAATTACCCCAATATTTACCTCAATGTTTATTGAAAATGACTTCATTATAAACACTATTTAATAATTATATGCTAAAATAGCACATAATGGTTAAATAGGGCTTGACAAGAGGCTGCTCTTCATTGGAGGTAGAAAACCAATAGAAGAAACCTCTGATCACAAATCTCACCATTGTGACTTATTGTCTACACAGATGTAACCTGGTAGCTAATGTCATGATTCAGGGAGTTTTTAAAGACATTTCAAAGAAGATATTTGCTAATTATTATCGATTTATCAGCAGACATGGAAATAAAGCAATCAATTAACTTTGTATTCTTGTCCTGGAAATGTTTGGGGTAAATATTAGTTATTTCAAATAAATTTCAAATAGGTTATTTGCTAGTTTTCACCTAATTTCCATGAAATTTGCAGACCTGTAAAATGAAGTGTTACCCAAGGTGTAAGTACATGTAGCTTTAAAAACAAACAAACCTACTTTTATGAAGCAGAGTTTAAGGTAGCGTTGCAGATTGCGTCTGCCTTTTACTGCTATGTCCATGTCTGATTTCGATCTGGCGTGCGTGTGTGCATGAGAGCATGCATGTTTCCTCGCGCGTGTTTTGCATTTATAGCTCGTAATGTTTGTCTTTGTCTTGTTGTCGTAGCTCGGCGGAGTCGGAGGAGCTCGCGGTTCACTTGTATCCCGGAGCGGTCACAGTGCAGGGGGTGTTGAGACGCAAGACTGTGCTCAAGGAGGGCAAGAAACCAACAGTGAGATGCCCTACACACACACACACACACACACACACACACACACTCATATGTACATACATATCCAGACACATGCATGTGTCCATGTGCTGTTCATACACCTTTACCTACCGACCCTACAGGAGCAGATGGGCTATAAAAGCTGTCTGCAGATCAGCCCTCGGAGACTGCTTAACCTGCAGAACATCTCTGTTTGTCTGTTCTTCAGACTCGCTGTAATCCTCTTCCTCTTTCACCATGCTTTTGTTTGCCTTGTGCCTCTTAAAGCCATTTTAATATTTGCACTGAGATTATTCTTTTCTGTTTTGTCTGGAAGCGAAGCTGGAGCTCTTTATGCAGTTGAAATAACTTCAAACTGTCACAGGTAGTGCTGGTGATTCACGAGCTTCTTCGATGACGTAACAAGGTCTCAAATATTTTCCCTGATCTGGTCGTGTAGTCAGGCGAACTCTCCCTGCACCAGGAGTATTAATTATCAGGTCCCTTCTTTCTTTCACATGCTTTTCCTTCATCTCATAACTCTCTTTATTTTCCTGGTATTAAGCTTTCAGTGTTTATGGAGCAAGATGCTAATTTTGCACACTTAATCTTCGTTCATCCGTTTATCAAGCGTAGACAAGAGAACTGTTAGTTCCTCAAACCATACAGTCTTCTCCCCTGAGTCTCTGCCAGTGGTGGAAGAAGTACTCCTTTACTTAAGTAAAAGTACTAATACCACAATGTAAATATAATCCAATACAAGTAAAAATCCTGCCTTCAAAGTAAAGAGGTATTATCAGCTATTTTTATTTGAAGGTATTAAAAGTAAAAGTAGGAAGTTTGCGAACAATCAGCTCCTGTGACTGATACATTTACAGAAATTAAATTATTAAATTAAAACTGATGCATCATGTCTAAGCAGCATTTTACTGTTACAGTATTCGAGGTGGAGACGTTTTATAGTTAAGATAGGTTAGATTGAGATGAACTCATGAGATGATTAATGGGACGGAAAAAACTACAACGTTACTACACAAATATATATTAATCCTTCAGTCTTTTCTCTGCTTTGTTTTAGTGAAATTTTAGATACTTTGACCTCATTGGGTCTTGAACATTATTGAAATGAAACCATGTTCGCTTTTTTGTAAGAACAAAAAACGACTATTGGTTTAATATTTAACAATGTGTTTGTATTGTTTGTGTCTTTATAATGTTAGTGTTTAATATAGCTGTCAAATAAAGTTCAATATTTCGCTGTGAGTTGTTAAAGTAGTTAAGTTAAAGTAGCACAAAATAGAAATACTCAAGTAAAGTACAGGTATCTCAAAATTGTACCCAAGCACAGTACTTGAGCAAATGTACATTGTTATTTTCTGCCATTGGTCTAAAAACACCCGACAGATTTTACTCCTCATAACACAATTGACAATTAGATTTCACTGTTGTGCCTCCAGGTGGCGTCATGGACCAAATACTGGGTCGCTCTTTGTGGAACCCAGCTCTACTACTACCCTGCCAAGTCCCTGAAGGCCACTGAGAGAAAACATGTAAGCCACACTAACCATCACTGTGTGAGGCCCATTGGTGCCGTCCATCTGTGCAGCGGATGATAGGAAACATGGAGCTTTGTCGGGCTGCCCCCTCGTAGTCAGCTAATCTCTGTCAATTAACATTCCTTTAGTCGATTAGTCATTTTTAAACGCGTTTTCATGCTTCATGTGTTAGTCGACTGAGAGTTTCTCTGGTTGAGGACAGCCCTACAGGTTTGTTTGTTTGTTTAGGCAGGTGAGGACAATAACTGATAATAATAATAACTGATGGCAAATATCTACATCTGACAGTCAGATTTCTTCCATGTGAACCACAGTTATTGACAAAATTACCCCAAAACACACCCAATTTCACGAGTAGATGACACGTGATAGCTGTTACTGACTAAGAAAGTTTGATTACCGAATGAACTCTGTTATTCTGTATGCACAGGAAAAGGTTAATCATGACAGTTTAATGCAAATGAGAAAAATTACGCAATTTCCATGTAGTTTTGGCATAATTTAACAACAAGTGGAGCGTGTTCAGTGCATCTGGCTGTGTGTGTGTGTGTGTGTGTGTGTGTGTGTGTGTGTGTGTGTGTGTGTGTGTGTGTGTGTGTGTGTGTGTGTGTGTGTGTGTGTTTGGACTGCATCAGTTTGACAGGAACATTTACTGAAACTGTACAGGAGCTCAGAGGTACGGAGGCCCAGAGAGGCAAGTAAGAATAAAAAATCTGGTGATTCATTTTTTTAGGGTCAAGTCTCAACAGTTTTCTCTCCTGTGTTTATGTCTTAAGAACAGATGGAAAAGGGTTTTGCCAGAATACTCTGTCTAATCATTTGTGAAACAGGTGGAGAAGAACAAGTGTTGCCAGGATCATTATTCTGTGTTACTTTTTAGACAGTGATAGTTGTTGTAACACTCACGTTGGCCTTAAGAGACTGAAGGGCACCACTAACCCATGTTCTAATTAGGACTAAAGTCATTAATGTTTTAGTTTACATAACCTGCTAACACACAATATACAGTATGTACCTTGTGTTTAGAGAGTCTGGAGGAATTAAAACTCCCCTGGAAGAAAACATGAATGGTTTTGGTCCTATTTAGAACATGGGGTAGTGACGCATTTCAGCCTCCTGTGGCTGAAATTAGTATAACAACAACAAACACGTGTCTGTTGCTAGGGATGCTGATTTTTAAAAATTTTCTGCTGCGTTCGCTGTCTCCAGTTCACCGTACAGGAGCGTTAGCAGCCACTATGCTGCGTGTAGTGTCGCGGACATGCAGCCACTTTCCCAGTAAAAGTCTCCACAGTACGTTTAATTTAGCAGGTTGTCAGGTGTGTGTCTGTTCGGCATAACGATGTTCTGTTGCCCGGATTAATGATAGTGATTGTCTGCCAAACACTACTAGCCGCTAGCTGCTAGCTGCTAGCGTTGCTGGTGGCTTCGTGCTCGCTGTAGCATAACTTCAGTGAGCTTCCAACAGACTGTGTGTGTGTGTGTGTGTGTGTGGTGGTCAGTGTGGGTTTGTTGGTGGCGTTATAGCTGTGAATGTACCTGTAGCAGACAGTGTGTGTACAGTTTATTTGTCGGTGAATAAATGCTACGAGGCTACAAGCTACAACTCCTCAGCTGAAGTCCAGAGCCAACTTCCTGTATCTGCGCCAGCTCTCTCTTAAGGTGGACCAGCTTTTCTCCTTGAAGTGATGAGCCGCTCCTCTGAGTTTTTCTCAGCTTTTTAAATGATAGTTAATATTTCTTTTAACCCTGTGAAGGATAGCATTAATTGGTTAAAATGCTTTAACCGCGTTTAGCGGTTAAATGGTTTATTACAAATGTCCCTATTTGTTGCAAATGATCCTGTCCTGCTTTCACAGATGAAAAGGAGGAAGAAGTCAGAAGAAGAAAAGAGAAGAAGTCATGAACACAGACAGAAGACAATTAAAACTTAGAAAATCACCGGTTATTTCTGGGTTTCCGTACAGAGGAGAGCGTAGGGAAGAAAGGACGATAAGACCTGGAATAAAACAGTTAATGAGTGGACGTTTTGCAGTGTTTGTGTGTGGGGGATGAGTGGACGGGGTGTGGCGCAGCGAGGGGACAGACAGATGGTAGCACTCATTGAATAATGAGACCAATGACTTCACTGCAGTCCTTCGTGTCACTCAGGCTAATGAGAACCTTGTGGTGTTCGCATGCAGATCCAGAGGTTGCACCATCATGCACACAAAACCTGTATCAACATTTCTATCAGCATTTAGACAACAGCAGCAACAACAACAACAGAGTTGTCATGAGAATGTGAATGTAACTCGTTTACACTTGTCCTCTGCCCAGTTCAAGTCGACATCCAGTAAGAGCGTGTGTGTCGTGGGTCTGATGGCCATGATGGCTGACGATCCCGAGCATCCCGACGTCTTCTTGCTGACGGACTCCGAGCATGGTGAGACACACACACACACACACACACACACACACACACACACACACACACACACACACACACACACAGCCGTATATTTCTATCTTTGTGAGGACACTCATTCACGTAATGCATTACCTAACCACTTACCATAACCCTAACCCAAACCTAAGTCTAAGTCTTTCTGGACCTTAAAACCACCAAACCCTCAAAAGACACACAAAGATAGCTGTACAAGAACACACACACCGATACAAATGACTAACGTAAGCAGTCAGCTCTCTGAAACAGATGCAGTAAAATTGTGACCATTTGTGGCCCAAATGTAAACTTGTGTAAAAAAAATACAGAAAAGGCAATTTAACACAACACAGCCGTCCTGAACTGAGACACTTCAATAAATAAATAGACATTAACAGAGAGCTAAAATCCTGCTTCCAGTTAAACCTAAATTTTTATTGCCGTTTCGTTTTTGAAGCCAAAGCTGAAGAGCCTTAAACTTGTATTCTTTCTAAGAGCCAGCAGGGGGCGACTCCTCTGGATGCTAATAGAAGTCTGTTTGTATAGAAGTCTATGAGAAAATCAGCCTAGTTCTCACTTGATTTACTACCTCAGTAAACATTGTTAACATGGGTTTATGGTCTGAATCTCTAGTTTCAAGTCTTCTTCATTACAGCATGATGTTCACTTAGTAAATTATGGTCCCATTTAGAGTCAAATAGACCATAAAGCAGGGGATGGTTTAGGGCGGGGCTACCTTGTGATTGACAGGTCTGAGAGTTGCTTGTGTTTTCATCTTCAAACCTTTCACAGTGTGTTTTCACTTCACTAAAGTTAATTATAACATTTTTAGTCGCCTAAAAATGTCTAAAAATTCAGCATTCGGTTTTACTTAGCTCCACCGTCTCATGTCACGTCTGGTTACAAAAAACCAACATGGCGAT